>RCUC01165355.1:0-26793 GCA_003697995.1 Taxidea taxus jeffersonii
ATCCCCAAGGGGCAATCAGCTCCTCAAAATCCCTCCAATTGAACTGCATTTTTGAAGTACTCTTTCTTGCACCAAGAGGTCTCTGATACCTCAAAAACCATTGCTCAAAAGGAAAACGAGCATGCATTTCAGGGAGGCAGGAAGAAAAGCCTTCCTTTGCCGCAGTGTGCTGAATGTGGAAATGTGGACTATGAATGATTGTTCTTTATCATTTGGAAACAAAACAAAAATTATGAGAGTAAATTCACACAATTAAAAAAAATTACATCCTTCTGCAGCTTTGATCTATTTTTCCAGTCTGCGACATGTAGTTAAATTTCAATTTACGTCTTCATTTTTGATTCCTCCAAACCAAAGGCAATATATAGTTAAATATATTTGTTGACGGTGCTTTCTCTTCTAGCCAGAATCATCTTGAGAACAGGTGTAACCAGATGCCCCCTTAGCCTATAAACAAACACATTTCTGAAATTACTCTAAGATGCTCAATTAACTTGGAGCAAAGTAGTTTCCCGTATCTTCAAGAAATAGGTTTTCCAAAACAAAAACAAAGCAAAAAGAAATGCATGTTTTCGGAATGTCACCCCAGTAAATAAAAGTGTTGCCGTGAGGTATGGGGGTGTTAGTCAAGGTTTGGGGAGGGCAGAATCTGTAACAGCTGATGGAAGCGAGGGCCAGGCCCAGTTGCCCATCAGGGTATTTCTAATCATGGCAATGAAGCTATGTTAATCTGTGTAGAGAAGAGCCCGGTGAGCTTTTCTACAATGGGGGGGACTTGTATCTGGTTCACCTCAAAGTGGGCCCAAGTCACTCACAAATATGGGACATCAGACTATATCCTATGTACCCACATGGGACATTCTTATCTGATCGAAGACAGTTTCTTTATGCCTTGTGATAGGAAGGACAGATTTCCTGCACGCCTCAATACAGGGTTCTGAATTGGCTCCTTCAGCATAGTCTCAAAGCATTTCTTATCATTGGAGCCAAAAGTCACCAGGGGCTGCTCACCAGGGGCTGCAGCCTCATGCTGCTCCGAAAAGAGATATCTCCTTGGGATGGTAATCAGCGAATTTGTCTGCAGCCCATGGCACTTAAATCCTTGTTTCTTGCGAACGACAGGAGCCACAGAACTATATACCGGGACTTAATCAAGAAAGAAATGACGTTGCAACTTAAAAAAAAAATAATTCTTTAAAAGTAAAGCATGAAGGGGATGGCTTACTGTAAAAACGTTAAAATAACCAGACCCTGTATACAGGCGTGAGCGCTGTAGTCTACTAGTCAGCCTGCTCCCATCCTCCCCCTCCCCCGGATCCCAGGGACGGATGATGCTGGTCCTCCATCAGGGACTGATATTATCTGAGATTTTTTTTTCTTTTTTAGAGCAAGGAGAAATTTATAATAATAATTTGATAAGATGAGATGTGGTTTCCGACCAGGAAGATCTTTATTTTTCCCTTGGCCGCAGGCTGGTTCACGACCATCTTGCGAAGCTGGCCCCAAAGAGTTTCCTTAGAGGGGCAGGGGCCATCGCCAGATGGGCAGCGAGGTCACGGATCCCTCCCTTATGGGTTTATTGGACAGAGCGGCGCATCTCTGCCACAAAACAGCTCGCGGCCAGCACCGTTCCCCATATTTCGGTGTCTAATCGTCCCAGTTAAGTATCTCAAAAGTTTAACGAAGCGTGAGTTGAAATGCCAGCCTGAGGTGATGCGACTCTGGTGCCGGCCCCTGAGGAGAAACAAGGTTAGTTTTTGTTTTTCAGATGTATCCTGTGTGCTGCATTGCACACCAGCCTTGCTCTTTATGAATAAGGGCGATTTTCTGCTTAGCTTAATAATCTGTTTCCAGAAGAACCGCCCATGGGGAAGTATTCTCTTTGCCAACTCTATAAACGGGGAGGGCCATTGCCTATGCTAAAAAAAAAAATCTTAGGATTCGGGTATTGTGCTTAACTCTTTAGTGGAATCTACAGAATCGATGATCATTAGAGACCGTCCCCTCCGCCTCCCCACCCCTGAGCACAGAGAACAGATCACAACGAGTGTAAATGTAGCTGGCTTCAGTTTTCTTTTTTAATCTAGAGAAGCTAATCCCTCCCCTTCTAAAAACCCACTTGAAAATCCCTCTTAGTTATGTAGAAGCACTGAGAGCCAGCACTTGTTTTTTTTTTTTTTTTTCTTCGTGGATTTACTAGACTGTTCATAGAACCTTCCTTGACTTGCCCTGAATCTCCCGAAGGCAAAGCTAACTAGGTGAGGAGGTGAATTTCTTGCACAGGAGCTGGGACCTTCTGGGAAAGATCCAACCCCTAATTCCGGATAGTCTAAGCCTGAAGTCCTCTGGGATGGATGCTGGTGGACCAAACTCAGGCATAAAATACTACACTGGCCCAGGCTCAGTATAAGGAGGGCTCAAGGAGGGGGTGAGTTGGGGGAAAGGATGGGATTCTAGCTCAGTGCGTGGGGTCGGAAGCAACTCTTGACCCCAGCCACTCAGGCACACTGGACGTGCTTTGGAAATAGCAACCGAGTGTGCATGTGGGTGCACGTGTCCATGCTCGAAGGTGGGGACACCCTCGATTGAATCTAACAACACAGGAGGCGGGGCCACCTTCTCTTGCCGAAGTCTGCACCCTGCTCAGGGACTGACCAGGGCCATTGTCACTGCTGGGCCAGCTCAAGCCTGGGGACACTCCATGGGGTCATTGTTCAACGGTGACCCCATGTGGCGGTCAGCCCCAACAGTGAAAGAGAATTGGTCCCTTTCCCCTTTTCTGTCCGAAGAGGTGCTTTTCCAGGGGGTTGAGCAGGGAGGAAGACTAGGGAGGTGAGCCAGCTAGCGTCTAGGCAGCCTACGCAAGATTTCGCTGAGGGTTATCTGGGGGCAAACGCCCCTTTAGATCCGCCCGGGGGAATGTTGCCTTCCTGCTGGAAATTCACCTGTGATTAGGTGTGCAGCTGCAGGTAAGTGGGACAGGCTGTAAATTGGGACACCAGGGTGGAACTTAAGTCTCTGGAGGGATTTCTGAGCACCCTCTACTTGGAGACAAAAAAGACCCAGGCGTCTTGGAGGAAAAGACCCAAGCCAGCAGGAATCAGGCTCAAAACCATCCTAGCCTTTTTGGTAGAGACGTGGAACAGGGAAGGGCCACAAATAAGCTAGCACAACAGTCAAGCCGCTCAGCCTTCAATGTGCAAGGACATCAGTTGTTCTTTGTCACGTGATTGCTGTGTCTGTCTGTCCAGCCTGGAGCCCGTGGGCATAGGCCTCTGGAAGCCCCAGTAACCATTCAAACCCCAAGGGCTGCTTCCAGCTGGAGTCAACACAGGAGGTCTTTGGAGGAGAGGAGACCTTTTGACTCATGTTTTGGAAGGAAGTTGGGAGGAAACCATCAGCATCAGACTAGTAAAGTGTTGGGAAGTCCAGTTCAGCTGGGACAAGAGGGAACTCGAAGTTTCTAGAGGTCTGTTCTCCACTTTAACCTTCGCCATGCTCACAGCACCTGGGCATTTCCTCCCAGCTGTTGGCATTGTAGGTACGAACTTGGGTCCTTACTTAAGGTCTGTCTCTAGATTACTGCTTTCCTGTGGGCAGAGATCCTGCTTGTCTGCTGGTCACTTTTTATCTTTATGAAGACACAGGAGGTTGAAGTGTCCACATCAACTTTTGGGAGACGTAACCACCTGTTGGTATCCAAGCACCAGGTGGGGAGGTGGTGCTGGGGCTGTTGGGGGCCAACTTTGTTTTGGGTTGGGGGGCTGCCTTAGGCTGGGGGACTTGTGCTTCAAAGCTACCTGTGGAAGGGACCCCCCACACCAGTTTCCGACCTTCATACTTCTAGACCTTCCTGATCATGACTGACTGGGGTAGGTAGATAGAGAGAAACATTGGGGCTTCCCAGGCCCCAGGAGAAGTAAGGCCAGCATTGGGAGCAGTTGTCATGCCTTAGAAACGTCCCCCAAACAGACGTTTGGCGGGCTTGCCATCTGGTTGAGAGGAAAGCTGACTGAAGAGAAGGGCAAAGAATAAAGTTGAAAATGGTGCTCCCTTGGGAGGTCCCGGGGTGAAGTCTGGTGACCGTTCCTGCCGCCATCTCTCAGCCATCCCGCAGTTTTCCCAGTGCCAAGAGCCCCATTGCCCATGCTCCAAGGCCCCCCCCCCCCGTCTCTTCCAGATGTGGGAGCCCATCAGGACATGGGCCTGGGGACTAGGTGCCAGGAAGGGAGAATCTGTGTACATCAGCCAAATTTGTGAAAGTTTCTTAATATCAAAGATCCTAATCACCAGCAAACCAAAAAAAAAAAGCAAAGTGCCAAAGCTTCAAGTAGGCGATAAAAGGGTGTTGGGGCTGAGCTGCCCCCCACTGCTGGATTCGGAAGGCCATTATTCCACACTGACTGGGGACAAGGTAGGGCCTTGGGCCTGGCTGGGGCCTGCCAGGAACATTGTTCAGATTGTTTCTCCTCCCGAGCCCCGAGTGTCTGGGGGAGGGCTCCGCCCTCTGGTCCTTTGGTCCCTGTCCCCATGGCCGGCTCCCCGTTCCCACCAAATGCATCTGACCAATGTGTCGGGGATGGAAATGCCTTCGGAGAGGGGGTCCTTCTAGTGCTGTCGCCTGGTTTCTTCTATTCCGGCAAACATTAAACACAATCACGAAATGACCCCTGGGCCACGGTGCTGGGCCACAGCGTGTGGAACTCCTGTCTCTGTCCTCGTCATGTAGGAGGCGGGAAAATTGAGTCGTTGGGTGAAGGAAAATCTGATGGGTTTCAGAAAACCACAGACTGCTGGTGCTCAAGGGCCACTTCCAGTGCCCCAAGTTCAAAGACCTCATTTTACATCAGAAGCAATTGTGGCCTGGGGTAGGGGGCTAACTGGGGGGGCCCAGGCATTTCCTTGGCTCTGTACAGGCCATTCTGAGGCTGGGCTCAGTGTGCATTCACACCAGGTGGGGCCTGCAGGGGCAGATTCCTGTGACCAGTCGGTCACAGCCTACAGTGGCTTCCATGGCTTGGGGCCAAAGAAGGTTTCACCTCTGAGGGCCCAGGTGTAAGGGACCTCGAGACCAGAGTCAGCAGGGACAGCTCATTTTTGGTAGCATGAGGGCTGCCAATAAGACCAAAGTACAGAGGGGAAGACACAGGAGGGCTTACTCCAGAACACTTTGCCCTCCAGAGAACAAGCCCCAGAGGTCAGGTTGCCCTTCTCTCGGATGTCTCCTGGAGCAACCCCTTCCTGCTTCCACCCTTGCTGACTGCCTCCAAGTCTGCCTCCCCACGCCCCCTGCCCCCACCCCAGGGTACCGGGGACGCCATTCCAGAGGCAGAGGCTGAGGACCTTGGGAAGACTGAACAGTATCAAAGAGGAGACAGAGAGAAGCAGGGGCCCCCTGTGGCCGTGAGGTGTGAATAGAAATGTCAGTGCCGCGGAAACAGCCAGACGTGGGCATCGAGACAAGTGGCCCTGCTGTCTGGGCAAAGGCAGACTGGGCCGCGTGCGTGACAAGGAGCAGGAGCGGAGGGATGCTCAGACCTGAGGAAGAGGATCGGCCTCGTTCCCTGTGTCGCGCCCTTTTCCACGGAGAGCCTGCTCTTCGAGAACGAAGGCCTGAATCACAAGAGGCCAAAGTGGCCGGGCTCTTGGCCCCTCCGCTGAGTGAGGAGAGAGAGAAGCCAGGACCCCTCTCGGGTCGGCTGGTAGGCGGGGCAGCTGGCGGCAAATCTCGGCTGAGAGACGCCGGGATTGCTTAGGGGAGAGTGGCCCAGGTCCCAGGAAGACGTTCTTTGCTGCCCGAAGACACGCAGGTGAGGGGGTGGGGGAAGATTCCAGAGGGAGGAAGTAAGGACGCGATCCGCCTGCGGCTGGGATTTCTGTAGTGCGTCAGGGGTGTAGCGTTTCCGTAGAACCCCGCCGCCGATGAACGCTCTGGGCCGTGCTCCCCCCCTAATGGCCGATCCCCCCTCGTGTCACGGTGCCCGCTTCTCCCCAGCCGGCAGCCTCGACGTCATCGTTGGACCCCAGCACAGTCAACACAATCAGGTGGGCTGCAACTCCCCGCGCCTTCAGTGTCGTCCACCAACTCAGGCCGCAGCCCCCGGCGGGTTCCAGTCCCGGCCGTCGGGAGCTCATGCGCTGGCGGGCTCCGGGCTCAACCCTTCCAGTCCTTTCCATGCACCACTGACAAGCGATTCTCCCCGGTCGCCACTCAGCACCCTCCCTGCCAGGCTTGCAAAACCTTCAACAGCTTCCCATTGCCCACAGATTAAAGTCCAAACTCTCTAACTTGGTGTGAGCGAGCGTTGGGCGCCCCCCCCCCGCCCCCGGCCTCCTTCTCTTGCTTTGTCCTCCTCCTTGTGTAGACACCCTCCATCCCTGTCCAATTGTTGCCCCAGTTGTTCCTGAGGACTTGGTGGGCCGCTCCCTCCCCTAAGCATCAAATTCCACTCAGATTTCAGCTGAACCCCACCTCGGCAGTCACCCCGACTTCTTTAGGTATCTCAGGAACGGATTCGTTTCCTCCTGCTGCCTTCTATGGTGGCCCATGTTTGTCCGTCTTTCTCCCTAAAGACACTGTAAATTCCTTGAGGGCATGGATTGGCTCTCAAGGGGGTGAGGCCTCAGGCTGGAGCGACAGGTTTGAAGACCGTTGCCAGCTGGCAGTCCGGGCTCGTGAGCTCAGATATCCCGAGCCCCAGGACTGGGTCTGGGCGGTTACAGAAAGCCTGTAGAGAGGGGTGTCTGTTGGCCCCACGCTGATGTCCAGCGCGGACTGAAAGAAGCCCAGGCTGACAAGAAAGAAGCAGGGAGAAAGGAACGGGGGGAGGAAGACTCTGGAGGTGGCTCCTTGTGTTCTTGAGGACAAAAGGGGACCTCTCTGTACCTGTCAACAGGGAATGCCAACACCGCCCCAGCCCTAGAGCAGCCTGAGCACAAGTCACTGTCGGAGAAGCGGGAGGGGCTGGACATGCTATCAGGACACAGCAGATACTATTGTTTTCAGGGGACCGGACGCCTCAGCCTGACACTGAACGGCCCCCTCCCCCCCATCCAGGGAGGAATGGGGGAAAAAGAGTAGGGGTGTGCTGCAGATGGTCAGCGGCGGGGGCTCCCCCTCTGCCCTCCCAGGGGCCTGTGGTGACGGGGGGCAGGCCAGAACACGGCAAATCTCTTCTGTCAAAACTAAAAGATGCTGTTGATTCCCGACGTCTCTGCTTTTTCAAGCTGGAATGGAACGCCGTTCACAGAGGTCCTCAAATGCCAGCCATCTGGGGTGTGGGTGACAAGCCTCCCTCCTCTGGACTCTCGGGGTCAGGGAGGACTTCGGTTAGGGAAGGGCTTTTCTGGGTGCAGAGAAAGGGTTGGGATCTGAAAGATGGGGGGTCCTCTGCCTGGCAGGAGGCTGGGGGTCCTGGGGAATGGAGTGGTGCCTTCCCTCCCTCCTCCTTGCACCTACCTCTCCCTGCCCATTCCCCTCCCACCAGAGCTGTGGGCACGCCGCTAAGTCATAGACATCAGGAGGAGAGGCCGGTGGAGAGAGGTTCAGGGAAGACAGCCATGGAGAGGGATGCGGGCCGTGGGCTCCCACGCCCAGCCTGGCCTTCCGGAGACTTTGCTGGTTGTCCAGCTCCCTCCACGGCAGAGCAGCCAGATGCCTCCCAGCCCTCCCTGGGGGCCGGGGCCCAGATGCTGGTGGCTCTCAGATCAGTTCGGATCTGGAACTTTCTTTGGTATCCCTCGAGAATAAAAGGTTGTCAGTGTGTGAGCTGAATAAGACGCGTCCCCATCTGACGCCGCAGTGTTTTTCATACCCCGGGTCGCAGACCATTAGTGGGTTGTGAAATCAACTTAGTGGTTTACAGCCAGCACTTTAAAACAAGAGATTAAAAACCAAAGCTTCAGTGTATTGCTTACAGAAGAGGTTAAGTGGGGTTTTCTTTCTTTATTCTTTTTTTTTTTTTCCAATCGTAGGTATATCTCTCCATATCTAGATCTATATCTATACCGTGTCTCTATACTGGGTGGAGATGAAAAATGTATTTCCATGGTTTTGGGGTCAAAAAAATGGGAGAACATTGGCCTAGACTAGGATGTCACTGCTGGGCCTAGTGGTAGACTTTGAGGTAGTGCAGAGAGAGACCAAGCCCAAGGCGTGGGGGCCATTTTGGCCTCATGGACCCGACAGCCTGGGATTAGGTGACCGCCTTGTGGGGCCCCGTCTCTCCTTGGAGGGAGGACATGTGGGGATCCCTGGATGAGCAGGATTGGGACGGGAAGCCTCCTTTAGAGGCCTCGGAATGTATTCTCAAGTTGTCCAAATGTCTGTCACTGCGGCATTCACGGTAGCTTCTGAGATGTACGGACCGGAAAAAGAGAGCCTGGGGGAGCTGGGAAGTACTGGGAAGAACCTGGGAGTGGTGAGGTCGAATGGGAAAACAGGAGTTTGTGGCATCCGCAGCCCTCCGGGTCCTGCTGCTTTTTTGAGTTAAGAGGATGGGCAGGGACATGCACATGTCTGAGCTAAAAGCCTGAAACCCGAGATCTTTCGGAAGAGTTCGAGGTACAGGGGCTGGAGACCTCTGTCCTGGTAGATCAGTCTCGAAGGCCCCCTCGGGAGACTATTCATCAAAGCACGTGGGTCTGGGGAGGGAACAGGTCCCCCCTGCCCCTGCCCCCTGTCCCCTCACTGAAAGCCATCACCTCTGCTAGCAGCAAGCTGCATTGCAGAAAGAGAAAAGTGTGTAAGACTGTGATTATCCACAGCGGGAATGCCTCACAAATTAACTAAGGGTTAGAGACTGGCGTCCAGGATGCGGAGAGAGAGGAGAAAGAATCTGAATGTGTGCGCGTGCGCGTGTGCTCTTGTGTGGTTGCTGGTGGTGACAGCGCAGGATGCCCTGGGTGGGGCGTCCCTGAATTAGGGTGGTGGGGAAGCTAAGCAAAAAGAGAGCACGTTTTGCCGAGGGAAAAATTCTATAGTATGTGGTAGTACGCTGCCCTGAATATATACTACATGTCTGATTTGGCTGGGATGATTTTACCGACGGCTGCAGAATTATTTGAGCTCGTGAATCGCTGTGGAGATGAGAAAGAGGGGGAGTCAAAGGTGTCCGTCCCCAGGGTGTGGGGGGCATGCAAGAATGACTAAAATTGGGATTCCAGTGTGAGATGAGAGCTCTGGCTTTTGAAGCTTGGAAACATATGTGTGTGCTACTCTTTGCTTCCTTCAAAACCCCTTCTATTCCGCCATTGAGAGAGAACCTTCCCTTATTTCCCCCCTCCTCCTTTGTTCCCTCCTGTACCCCTCCCTGCTTCCCAGGGCTGCCCAGGTCCCGGGCTTCCCATACACCTTGGAGAGGGTAGAGAAATTCTCTGCGCCACGAGGAGGTGTGGGCTTGGGTGTCCTGTCTAGTCTAGGCTATTTCCCTCGCTGGGGCCTGGACCGATGGCAATTTCTGTTTTCTCCTATTTGGGAGTAACAAGGAAGGATCCCCCTGCCTTGGATCCATTACTGAACTCATGAGAGGCAGCAGAAGCTGTCTTGAGGCATTTAGCTCATCAATGTCGTTTCCACCGTTCCCAGGGACACCCTGAGGTGGCAGTGACTGCTCAGAAGCGGCCTGTCCCACAACTATTTCCACAAGCACTTCGGAGGGCTCGGGCCGGTGAGCGCTGTGCCCGCGGTGGGGGTGTGGGATCTGAGGACGACCGAGGCCAGAGCCTCCACCGTCTAATGGCCCCAAGCTTGCCTGGGGAAGTGTGGAAACAGAGTCATGGAATGGAAAGACAATGCCAGCTGGGATGAGACCAAGAGTGCAACCACCTGGAATGGGATTTCACGGCTACTGTTGCCTTAACATGGGGTGCGCTTTGCAGCTTGAACTTCTGTGTGAGTGGGGGACACTTTCTGAGAACGCTTGGGAGCATCCTTCAGTGTCTTCAGCGTTCACCGTGTGCACTCGAGTCAACAGAATTGTTCCTTACGGGCAAAGGATCGGGTCGGAGAGGGCTGGAGAAAGGAAATTCACTCAGAAACCACGTCCTTTTACCAAATACATTGTATTAGGATCGGAGTCTCTCCCTCTGGTAGTAGGTAGAGAGTACTGAAGGACTCAACCAGGATTCTTCATCAATGCTTTGCGCCCCCGGGTCCCAAACTCTCCGCGCCAAGGGGCCCCAGGGCACCGCAGCAAGCCCACGGACGCATCGCAGACTGTTTTAAAACTTTCGAGGTGAACACAGGGATGTTGGCCAGATGCCGCGCCGTGGAGTTGTTTGGGCCTAACAACCCACTAATGGAACCATGGGCCTGGGGACACTGCAGAGTATCGCTGAGACACTAAGGGTGCCTTGAGCCGAGAACATTCGGCCACCCTTTATGGGTTTGGTGGGGCTTCAGCTTGGACACAATCTGACGGGACACGGGATACCATGCCCGCGCACAGACACCTCTCCGGCCTATCTCCTGCTCTGTTTGATCATGGACCAGCCCTTCAAACTTGCTGATTTGTTTCTGTAGAATGGAGGTGTGTTTGACATGAGCTGGGTCCTCATTCGGAGCCCCCACCAGGAGCTCAGCACCACCGGCAGCCGGGACTGCTGCCTGCCGGGCTGAGAAAGAGCCCGTTAGCACAGCGGCTAACTATGTTAAATGGACCCCGACCGAGGTGGGCAGCGTCTGCCTTTAAGTCAGCTGATGGCAGGGCCCGTGCCTGCTTCCCTGCGGCAGGGGCCAGCGGGCTCTCTCTGCCCACTCCTCCCTCCCTCCCGTCCGCATTCCCCTGCAGGTCCCGGAGTGGCCTGTCCCCCTTTGCACCCCTCCTGGGACTGTGCATTCTGCCTTCCCGGGCCTTCACTTGACCGTTGCCTTCAACTGCCGTTGGAACTCTCGCTCGCTAAAATTCTCAGCAGTTGGTGTCCTGGTTCCGCAGCCAGACAGATCAGACTCTCAGGTCCGAAGGAGGCGGTCCACACCTCCGTGTGGGGACCCAGCGGCAAGCAGGCTTGGAAATGCCTGGTGAAGTAGCCATGAGTCAGTTAGGAACGTGATTCCCAGCACCGGGTCTGGGCCAGCCGAGGCCGCACACAACACCAACTCGTCACCGCCTGCTGCTTTCCCCGGGTGCTCTCTGTGCCGCAGCTGAAGAAAAACTTGATGTGGCAGGCCCAGCAGAGGCCGGCAGAGGAGGCTCGTGGCTTCGGGGACTTTGGGCACCTCATATGGCTCCTCTCCTGCTCCCCTTCCCCCCTAGGTTCTTGCATCTTTCTAGGCAGGCGACCTGTCAAGTATATCCAGCTCAGTGATGGGCTGTTTGGGGGTTTACGTGCTGATTTAATAACCTTTTCCCCTTCTCAGGGCAGCAGAGGAACCAGTATCTCTGGGGTTGTGGTGAGCCCTTCTCCCCAGCCCTCCAACCCGGGGGCCCTGTTTCCTCAGGCTGCCCGTCCAGTTCTCCCTGTGACTCACCAAGCATGTGCAGGGAGCTGGGGGTGGGGGCCGGGCAGGGGCAGCTCTCGCCTTGGACACTTGGACGCCGCAGAGTTACTGCCCACCCTGTGTGTCAGCACCGAGAGGGCATTTTGGAGATGGACAGAGGCTTGGTTTTTTTTTTCCATTTTTTGAGTTCTTTGAATATTTAAAAAAAAAAGAAGAAATGAAACGCCAAAAATTGGCACAAACAATTGTAGGTGGTATATTCTATCTATCTATCTATTTATTTATTTATTAAAGATTTTATTTATTTGACAGAGATCACAAGTAGGCAGAGAGGCAGGCAGAGAGAGAGGGAGAAGCAGGCTCCCTGCTGAGCAGAGAGCCGATGTGGGGCTCGATCCCAGGACCCGGGGCTCAATCCCAGGACCCTGGGATCATGACCCGAGCCGAAGGCAGAGGCTTTAACCTACTGAGCCACCCAGGCACCCCTATTCTATTTAAATACAGAATAAAAACTGCTTCTGAAACACTCAAAAACCATAATGGTTAGGTAGACCCTCATTTTTGGAGTGAAGGCCCTTTGTGAGTGAGATTCAGAGCACAGGACACCTTGGGCGCTCTGTTCCCCTTGACCTCCATGTTAGGCATGGGTGCCTTTGGTGAGGGGTAGGGATCTCCTGCTGGATGGCCCAGGGCCCCACTCTTCTGGGGGACAAAGGCCTTCAGACCAGTGCTGTGCCCCTGGGCAGGGGAGTGGAGCCCTCAGGCTGGTCTGGCCAGGGCAGGGAGGGTCTCCTTGCTGGGCTGGGATGAACATCAAAGGGCATACCTGAGCCGTGCCTGGGACACTGTGTCCCCTTCTCCTGGGATCCTCCCATCGGGCACTCATCACTGGGGCTCTGGGTCGCCTCTGATATAACACGGGCAAAGGCACTTTTATGAATGGTTTCTCCTTGGGCCTGCGGTGTTTTCAGAGCTGAGAGATCTCTCCACCGTGGGCAGCAGCTTTCTGCTGGTTTCCTTCTGTGACGATAGCAGCCCCGCACAGTTCGCCCCGTGCCAGGCCTACATTGGCCAGGCCTTGTGCCAAGAGCTGAAAACACAGTGATTATTCACACTGGCTGTCCCAGACGGGGCTGTCCACTGATTTGGGAGAAAAGCACAAGTGGGTGGGTCACGTCCACATAACCAAAAGGAGTGCTTTGCTCTGACTGTGACAGAACCAGAGGAGGGGTGTGTGTCTGGGGCCGGAACTCCTGAGAAGGTTCTGGAACAGAGGGAGCCCGAGCTGGGTCCTGATGAAGAAAGGATGCATAGCCAGGCCGGGAGTGGGTTGTGAGCGAATCCAAGGGATGGAGGGACACCCAGCTCCGGCCAAGGCACAGAGGTGTGACAGAGCACAGATGGAGAAAGTGGGGACCCTGAGTATCGAGGGAACACGTGGGAGGTGTGTGTGGAGAGGGCATGAGGGGGCAAGGGTCTTATTCCGTAGAGACTGGTGAGCAGCAGGAGAGCGAGGAGGCCCGGCGGGTGTTCAGGATGAAACTCTTTGGCTGCCGGGTGCAGGGACAGATCTCAGGGAGGGCAGGAGCCTGGCCTTAGCAGTGGACAGGGCGCCAGATGAAGCCCTAAGTGAGGGGCAGGGGGAAGGGGAGGGCTTGGCAGGAGGAGACTGGCAACTATATGTGTAGGGGTGGCCCCGGAGAGAAGACTAAGGAAGGCACAGAGTTGGGAGGTGGGGTGACTGGGACAAGGTGCCTTGTGGTCTCGGGGATAGAAGGGAATGTGGGGGACATCAGCCCTTCAGAGGCAGCTGGGAGGGGGAGAGGAGCAGGGGAGAGGAGAGATCCCCTGGGACAGATGTGTAAGGGACGGGCCACAGAGGGGCCAGCCGGGGACGGGGCTGGGATGGCGGTGGGGGCGGGGAGCGGGTACAAGAGCTTGGTGGAGAATCCAGAGGGCACGATGAGCAGGCTGTCCCTCATGGGCCCTCTCCAGTGTCCTGTCCCAGCAGCCAGTGCGGGAGCTCTGGGGGCAGTGACCTGAGCCTTCAAGGACGGCCATCTCCCTACAGAGCCAGCCTCACACTGTGCCCGATACACAATAGCCACTAAATTAACGCTTAATCCGCTGAACACAGACACAGCCCAGAGACCCATGAGAGGAGCGCCTAGTGAGCAAATCCAATAGATTTGATTTGGCTGTGGGCGGGGGGCATTTGTTGGAGGGTCGGTCGGGGGAGAGCTGGGAGCAGATGCCAGATTGCAGCAGAGCCAGGGAGGGATGGAGGAGCCTGTTTATTTATTTACTTTTTTTTTGGTGGAGTTGGGTCAGGTGAGGGGTGAGGAAACAGAAGACAGAAAATCTCTCTATTCTTTCTAGCAGTTTGGCCGTGACAGGAAGAAGAGAGGGCAAGGCTCGTGGTTGAAGCATTCTTCAACAATTTAAACTAACTTTCGTTGCTTCTGCTGTCCCCCCAAACACTGCACGTTCCTTGTAGAAAGGCCAGGAAACCCATAGAAGGAAGCAAAAATAAAATAAAAATCACCCGTGATTCCATCCACTGGCGATGTATAGTGTTAAAACTTGGAGTTATTTCCAGACTTTTGTTGTGGTGGTTTTTTGTTTTTTTTTTTTTAGTAGAAATGGTTTCAGGCAGCACTTTCTTATTTTACAACACACTATTTCTCGAATACATCCCTCTGTTTGAGCTACTTCCCTTCCAAAACATCCTCTAACATTTTATCTTCCTATCTGCCTAACGGTCCAAACGGTTCAAAACCTGACGGACTTAAGAGACAGACACAAGACAGATACAGGGAAAAGCGGCCTTTTATTGGCTTGCCCTGAGCTGCTACTCCATTCGCTCTGGAGCCAAGTGCTATAACCTTAGTACACCCAGTTTGGTGATCAGACAGAATCCCGATGCGTGCACCTTCCAAAACTTATTTATAAGCCGCTTCTTGTCTTGGATATTTAGACGTTACCTCGTTTTATTTTGCTTTGTGCATAAGGGTATGATGAATGCTCTTCTAGCTAAATCTTTGCACACATACTTTTATTTTCCTAGACTACGTTTCCGAAGGTGGAATTTCTGGGTCAGGAGGTAGAAAAACAACTGAAAACTTTTGCGGTACCAGGTTTTACCTCCAAGGAAATCGATGTCCGTTGGCAGTCCCCGCCGCAGGGCACGAGAGCGTTTCTCTCTCCACCTGACCCTCCACCTGTGTTATTAACACTCACTTCCTTCACCTGCTTCGACGCGGTGGGGGATATGTGCACACGAAAGCCTCCAGCTGTTACTGGGAGCTGCATTTTAGGAGAAACAAGTAGCACCGCGGGGACAATTGGGGCCAGGTGTCTTGAGGGGCAGTCCCGAGCTTGGGAAGGGCTGACCTGGCTGGAGGACAGAGAAGGCCGAGTCGAGGCACAAGGTGGCTGCATCGTCTGTGACCACCAAGCCCGGGGACGAGGCCCTTCTTCATTTTCAGAACCCCCCTGACCACGAGGAGCAGGAGGGCC
This sequence comes from Taxidea taxus jeffersonii, assembly GCA_003697995.1. Taxonomy (NCBI): domain Eukaryota; kingdom Metazoa; phylum Chordata; class Mammalia; order Carnivora; family Mustelidae; genus Taxidea; species Taxidea taxus. Next base: position 14,960 of record RCUC01165355.1, read on the forward strand.
TGGAGAGAACTTGAAGCACCTGTGGGGAGGTCCAGGGACATCTGGTGCATGGGCTGGGCTTCTGTTTGGTTTTTCTCCTTCTTTTGAGAGGCAATACCGTGGGTTCCTTACTGATAGCATCTGGGCACACTGGGAGGTGTTCCAGGAACAGCAGAGTGGTGCAGGGCGGGGAGGGGGGGCTAATGCTCTTGAGTGAGCAAAATCCACCTCTCCCTAGACTTTGCCCCTGACCTAGGCCTTGGGGTGGGAGCGTGTGTCCTTGTGCCCTCAGATGCAGTGCTGCATGATTCCTGATTGGGGAAGGGAAGTGACATACACAGCTCTAGTGAACACCGATTAGGCCTGCCATTGTCTCGTTCACCCATTCCCAGACTCGCAAAGGCGGCACTGGAGCCTGGATGTTGGTGGGGCTTGATTTCCCTCTGCATTCACCCTTCCTTAGAGACTCTCTAGAAGGCCCTTGCTTCTACCATGCCGTCCCTGAGGCTGCCCTTTGGCTTTATTTTTTTGCACACTGCAGATGCCAAGCCATTCTCTATTTACGTCCACCCCTGCCTGCCCCCCCCCAAAAAAATAGAGAAACCGGGAAATAAGATGATTCGGTTTACAGTATGTAGTTACTTGTCTCTGGGATAGGATTGCTGGCGGATGCCCTGTCTGGTGTCCAGCTTGGCTCCCAAGTTTCTGAGGCTACATTTAACTCTGTGACCCCCCCCCCTTACCCCAGCACCTTCAAGGACTGTGAGCTTCCTTGAAATTCACAGCCCAGAGAGCTGGCAGAGGCTGAAATGGAGAGTCCTCACTCACTCCCTATGAATTTGGAGTGGAATCTTGCTGCTGCATCAGCTTGCTCGTTCCCTGGTTATTCTCATGGATAATCCTTTTTCAGATGCTACTTTTTTTTTCTTTTTTTCCACGGCCCTGGTTTTTTTTTTTTTTTTTTTTTTTTTTGTCTCAGGCACCATTTCCAGAGCTCTCACTCCAGCTCGATTCTATAGTTGGTCTCCGCATCAAGGGCTCCAAGGCTGCTATCACCAATTAGCACAAACTGGGCGGCTTAAAACAACAGAAATGTATTGTCTCACAGTTCTGTAAGTCAGAAGTCAGAAATCAGGGTGTCAGCAGGGTCGGTTCCTTCCGGAGGCTCTGAGGGAGAGTCGGCCCCGTGCCGTTCTCCTTGCTTCTGGTAGCTGCCGGTCACCCTTGGCTTTCCTTGGCTTGTGGATACATCACTCCAGTCTCTGCCTCTATCTTTTTATACGGTGTTTTCCTCTCTGTCTGTGTCTTTAGGTGTCCTCTCCTCCTCTGAGAAGGACAAAAGTCACCGGATTCAGGCCCCCCTCCCCCCATCCAGTATGATCTCATCTTAACTCTTTACGTTTGCAAAGACCCTATTTCCAAATAAGGTCCCATTCTGAAGTTCTGGGCAGCCAGGGATTTTTGAAGGTCACTAATTGACCTGCCGTGGTCTATCGGTGTTTAGACCCTTCCATCCACCCATCCATTCCAGAGCCATTTTTCTCAACCTGCGCTTAGCAGGAACACCTAACCCACACTCTGGAACTTTCGGTGACTTCCCACTGCCAACAGAGTAAAGTCCTATCTCCTTAGCTCAGCTTTCGAGGTCGCCCCCTAGTCTGGTCCCAGCGATCTTTCTCACGTTCCTTTTCTCCACTCCCCTGCACACACTCTGCAGTCCCACTTGAGCGGTCTCGTACGCCGTGGCACGTGCTGGCAGGGCTCTCGCCTCCTGCTCGGGCCCCTGTCCCTTTCCCAGGGGCTCTCCTCCTCAAGCATCCTTTTTCCTCTGATGAGAACATGGCTAGGCAGCCGAGATCATGGTCTGCAGACTGGCAGACCACGCCTCCTCAGTGTGGAGCCATGATACTCTGGCGGGGCGGCATTTCTACCCAAAGATGAGTCTGTGTCGTATGCTTCGTTGAGTCCTTGGATTTGAAAAGGATGTATTGAGTCTTGTGGCTTCTTGTCAGATGACTGTGGGAGCCACTGCTGTGAGCACGCAAGGGATTTAGACCCCAAGTGACGGGGATGCTTATGGTTCAATGCATGAACTCCATGCCAGTAGCCCCATGATGGCTGACGCGGATAAAGAGCTCTGTGCTGAGACGCAGTGAAGGAGAGAATGGCTGCTGTTTTGAGAGTCAAAGGCAGTGATCTTCTAAAGGAAGAGGGTACGGGCAGAAGGACTGCAGGAGAAGCAGATCCATGGGGCTGGGTGCCGAGGGTTCCCACTGGGCTCAGTGGGAAGAGCTGCAGCGATAGCCAGAGAGTCCCTTCCTCCGGCCTACCTGCTGGATGGTTGGTGGGTGAGATGGCCTGGGGGGGTGGTGGTGGTGGGTAGAGCTGGGGAGGGAGGAAGAAGGAGACCTAGAGCGCAATGAGTAGGATAGCTTCCAAACCCTTTCGATGTCAGATTTCCCAGATGCTCTGGAAACTTGAAAGTAACAAGGAAGTTTTCACTCCAAAGTTGATACTAGTGTCTTTTTCCGGCCCCTCCTAAGTGGCAGTGATCAACCATTGGGCCCCGGCTCTTCAAACTCTCTTCCGAAGCACCGGTCTCTGTGGAGACACACGGGGAACGTAGCTTACCTGGAAGCAGGTTTCCTCTAAACTTTCTTGCCTCCTGGGCTCCGTCTCTTCCTTCTGCTCATGCCTCAGCCCTGTCACAGCCACATAGGCATTGTCCCTGGGGATCAGGAAGTGGTCCACCCCAAGAAGAATGTAGCGGAGGTGTAAAGAATCGGAGAGTTCTGGGCAGATGCTCCAGGTGTGGGCCGCAGACTGGGCCCTCTGACCTGTGACAACCCGCATTTCAGACACCAAGGTGTTTCTCACGTCAAAATCTTTGAAGCCACCTGGGCCCTTTCTTGCTGGGTCTGGGCAATACTCCTTCATGTTGTAGGTTTAGAAACCGAGGCTAAAGAAAGTACACGAGGAAGAATGCCAGCCCCTGGAAGCCTTTACGGCCCGCTTGTAATGGCAGCTCTCTGCTCCTTGCTTGGTTGACTCCAAACTCTGAATGCACGATTTCACCTGGCTGGGTTAAAAAAATATCTATCTTATTATAAAAGCAGTGAACCCTTGACTCCATTAAACAATGATAGTTTCCTAGACATCCCGTCTAAAGGGGTGGCCAGTTTTCTTCCTGACAAGTTGCTAGTTGGGCCATTTTGGCAGCCAGCGTTGTGCGGAGAGTATGGATTTAGTCAAAATTCCTTGGTCAGCTAAGCATTCTGTGCAACGTATTTGTTTCCAGGTCCCAAAGGCAGTTTTTGCCTGGGTTCGAACAAAACAAAACAAAAAAACCCAACCGAACAAAAAGGAACGGCCCAAGTTTGAGTTATTCCTGTCCATATACAAAAAGAATACGAGTTTGAAATGATTCGAGAGTCAGGAAGAGGGGGAGAGGAGACCAGAGGAAAAGGATGCGTTGTTCGTGATTCTGCTGTTAGGCACTGGTTTTTATTTTGCTGCTCCCTGATACTGGAATTTGCCATCCACCTCTGACAAAAATACAAAGAACTTTTGACACAATGTAAAACCTGAAAAGAACTTTCAGTGGCTTAGTGTCCTGGCTGCGACTCAGAATTATTCATTAGATTAAAAAAAATGCACATGCCCAGGCAGGTTGAAGCGGATGCGGTCCATTACTATCGCTCTCTTGCCAGGAGCCGTTTCCATCAATGGGGGCTGGGCTGGTCCAGCTCTAGCCTTACTTCTGAAACACCCAAGAAATTGAGGTAGTTGCTCCTGTGTTTCTTTTTCCAACTAGACAGTGAATTCCTTGAGGGAAAGGATGATGTCCATTAGGCTTGGCATCTGCAGGGACCAGCTCAGTAACTGGCACATAAAAACACTCTGATAAGACAAATTTTTTTTTAATTAAATGGTTTAAAAACAGCAAGGTCCTCCATAAATTATACTCCTCTATTTTTCTTTAGAGCATATAGACGTTTGATAGGACGGGGGCACCAGGACTGGCATTCTGACGCCCAAGCAGTGTGGGTACCTGTGTTCCAGGACTTAGAGACAAAGGAGGCAGAACTTTGGTGAAAAGGGTAAAGCCCATGGGAAATTATGGCATGGATTTAGGGACGGAGGGTGAATTAGCTTCCTGTAGTTTCCGTAACAATGACACCAAGAGATTACAACACAGACTTACCATCTTAACTCTTCTGGAAGTCAGAAGCTCAAAATGGGTCCTCCTGGGCTGGAGCCTAGGTGTTGGCAAGTCTGTGTTCCTTTGGGAGGCTCTAGAGGAGAATAGTTTTCTTGCCTTTTCCCATTTCTAGAGGCTGCCTACATACTTGGGCTTATGGTCCCTTCCTCCATCTTCAAAGCCAGCATCTTCAAATCTCTGACTCTGACCCTGACCCTCCTGCCTCCTTCTTTCACTTATGACCTTTGAGATCACACGAGGCTCAGCTGGATAATCAAGGATAACTTCCCCATCTCGAGGTTACCTGATTAGCTGCCTAAATTCCATCTACAACTTAAATTCCCTCTTTCCATGTAACATAACATATTCACAGGTTCTGGGGAGTGAGGCATGGAGGGATTCTGGGGGCAGGCATTATTCTGTCTACCACAGAAGGACACTTGGGGGTCATAGAGTCCCATGTCCTTGTGCTACACTTGAGGAAACTCGAGCTCACAGAGTTGCTGTGAATTCCAACTGTTTCCTCCACAGGAGGGTAAGCTCCCTCGCAGCCAGGCCACCTGCATGCAGAGCCTGAAGCAAGACTCAGCAGGTGGCCACTGGTCTCCCCTTCCTCCAGGTCTTCCTTCTACACCTGTGCCTCGTCGCTTTTCTGCCCCGTCCAGGGGAGGGTGCTGAGGTGTGTGTGTGTGGGGGGGGGTGGGCATGGCATACCTGACCCCACGTCCAACATGTCCAGACTGAATGGAGAGTGGTCATTTGATGGGGTCAGAGAAGGGACTGGACCGATCCATAAAAGCCCTGTCATTTTGGCAGAAGCGTGAGCTCTTAGAAGTACAGCGGCCAGGTGCCTAACTGGGGACCTTGAACTCGGGGACTGGGGGCCCCAAGAGTCTGAAATCCTGGAATTTCCTTCCTAGGAAGTCCACAAAAGGGGAGCAAGAGGGTGAACCCGGACTGGCTGGTTTACAACTGACAGTGACATTGCCACTGGGGCAGCTGTGCAGGTTTCTCAGCCCGGAGACCCAGGGTCAGCTTCTGGCGATAGAGGGTTCCTGCTGCTGATTGTACTTTGAGGAGACACTGGTGATTCTGGTGTGCGTGCTCAAGTTGAAGGCAGTAGGGGGTCCAGGAGGCCCAAGAGCAAGTTTCCTGTCAAGGTCAGGGCCAGAGGAGAAGACACAGGAGGACTTACTGCATGAGACATCTTTACTTGGAAAGAGCAAATCATGATCTCTCTGGGGGAGCAGATAACCAGGGGAGGAAGCCAGGTGTCATTCCCAAAGTCCTCTCCTTCCATGTCACTCCGTTCTGTGTTTCTGGCCAGCCTCTTAAAACCAATGAGAACCTGGCCTCTAGCCCAGGACATGAGGGCCCAGGGACCTTGCTTGGAAAGTGGATTCCTCAGAACTCTGGGATGCAGCCAGCCTTGGGAGGAAGGTGGGGTGCTGAGGGGGGACGGGACCACTGAGGAAGGCAGGCTGGGCCTTTGGAGGAGGCTGATGTGGCTCTGAAAGCACACGGGAGCCATGGTGTGTGGCTGGGGAAGTCACCTCAGTGTAGAACTACAGAGCTTCCCTCCGTCCCCAGCGGTTGGCAGGGGGAGAAAAGAACCCCGATCCCCAGAGGTGGCAGCAAAGAGAGAAGCGAGGCGTCTGCCACCCGGGAGAGAGCCCAAGTCTGGTGTCCAAGCACCTGGGGATATTTCAATGACCACGAGCAAGCTTTTTTTTTTTTTTTTTTTGCCATTGAGAGAAAGTCTCTAGCTCAGGATTCTGGACCCAAAACTCAGGGTTCTCTGAAAGAGACAGAGTTCAAGGTCCGAAAGAGCAGAGGGAGCTTTCAGGAAAACCTGTGCGGACGGACCCAGGAACGACCGCGGACGTGGGCGAGGGATTCGGCCAAGGCTGAGCGCGGTTATCCCGGTGACTATGGTGGTCGAGGACACTGGAGCGTGGGGGGGGCCGGGTGTGCTTCTGAGGAGACACGGTCTCAAGGAAGAGTGAGGAGGGGGGTAGGCATCGGTCTGAGGGACCTTTCTCTCATGGTTGGGTAGGCGTGACCGAGGATGCTCACCGGGCAGTGAGGACAGAGCCCGGACCCCTCAGCAGTGCTGAAAACCTGTCAGCCTGGGGGAGGAGAGAGGCCTGATACACGTCGTCTACACCCGTGGCTGTAGACAAGAAGGCGGGATGCCTGCCTTTCCCAAGGAAGAGTCAGTTGGGAAGCACAACCGCTGCCCCTAGGGCAGCAGCTCCCCCCACCGACCCGTTCCCAGACCTGCCTGCACCTTCCACGGGCTGCACAACCAGGGCTCCTAGAGGCGAGCCCCCCCAGTAGCAGAAATGAGCCCTAAAGGAGGGGCAGACTGCCACCCTGGCTGCACGCTGGATTGATGTCGCTTGTAGTCCCCTGTGGCACCAAGGCCCTCTGGGTCTCTCCCTCTCCGAGAGCTGGGCGCCCCTGCCAGCGCTTCCTGGGATGGGAGGGCTGAGAGCTGAGATCCTCCCGTGGGAACTCTGTGCTCCCCCTAGAAGTGTGCAAGGACCCTCAGTGGCCCTTCCTTTTTCTTTGGGGGCTCCTGACAGCTTCTGAGATGGACAGACTGGAATAAGAGAACCCAGCCAAAATGGAGGGAGAAGCAAGCTCTGGCTGAAACAAGGCCATGGAGGGCCGCCTCTAAGACACTCTTCCTGATGGGTGAGAGCTGCAGCCCCAGGGAAGCCCACGGCCTCTAGACGCAGGGAGGCCCCCTCGGGACTGATGAGTTCCTCTGTCTTCAGCCTGGTGTGTGTTTCTCAGAGGGACCCTGGAAGGCCGCTACGCTGTCACTGCCTCTTGAGTGGAGACCGGCTCTTGAGAGAATCCCACAAGCTCTCTCTGGCACAAGGAGAAGCCCCAAAGATAGAGGACGGAGTCAGCCATTTCTGGGGGCTGGGGCGGGCCTGGCTGAGGGATCCCAGCGGTCAGCACGGCACTGCCAATCTACTGGTCTCCTGCGAGCTGAGAATTTACGAGACACTGAATTCATTGCTAGAATTTCTGTCCCCGGACCGCGAATTCAATATCCTGTTTTCTCACCCGGTTAGGCCCAGGAGTCTGATAATGGCCGTGAGAGTGTGGTCTGCCACCGCCAGCATCACCATTTTAAGATCCTACCATGGATCCGGCTGGCTATCGTTTCAGATGAGCTCGAGTGGGGTCTGTCAAGGTCTATGTCTGTGGCCGCTAGGACTACCTCTTGGCCGCCGCACGCTTACCCACTCACTTGGGAAGCGAGGCCACTGCTGTTGGATCTAGGGTTTTCAATTCAGAGCAGCTTGTCACACAGACGCTGAGCCCCGCTGCTTGGGTTTGGGTTCCTACTTTGCTTCTGTGGCCTCCGCCAAGTGCCTTAAATCTTCCTGTCCCTCAGTTTCCTCATCTGTAAAATGGGGCTTAATCATAGGGTTGCTGTGGAGATCGAATGAGTTAATAGATGTAAAATACGTAGAACAGTGCTTGGCAGGGACTAAGGACTCAAATGTTAACTACTACTATTATCCCCAATTTTATTTCTGTTCTTAGAAACTATTCCCTTTGTGTGGATCCTGGCTTTTTTTTTTTTCTTTTTTTTTTTTGAGGAAAATTTGCTCCTTCCTTTTTCCTGACCTGACAGCATGCCCAGCAAATAAGACAGTTTGTTTTGGGACAGATGATTCTGGAAAGTTGTCAGGAATAATACATGGAAGATGGAAATTTTCAGTATCTTTTAATCTATACTCCCCATTAAGCTCCTGTGTTCTTTACAACTGGTTGAGCTTGGCAAATGGCTGATAAATGACTTCAGTACATTCACCAAATCAGTTTTGGTTGTTTCTAGGTCCAGAGTCTGGGAAAATGTTATTGGGAAGTAGCTAGCGTGGAAATCTCACAGTGTCCCTCCCTCCACTATCCTGGTATTCTCTGGAGCTGGGAAGCGGGCATAAAAACACGACCGAGATTTTAAAGCTGCCATGGTTTCTTTCAAAATTCTTTTCACACCCTCCCTGGCGGAGAGGACTGCCAGCTTTCCTACCAAGAGTGAAGACTAGAGCCGCATCTGTGAGGAGGCCTGATGGGGGCGGCCTCCTCGCTGACTGTCTCTTCCAATTGATGGGATAGTGTCTGTAAAAATAGTTTGGAAGTATGAAAAGTGGCACGTTGGCCTTCATGATAAGCAGAAGCAAATGTAACCTATTCCACAGTTCAAAATCCCCACGAACAAAAGCCATCTCTTGTTTTTCTCAGGGCGAATTTCTTGGCATTTACCCACCTTAAATGTTTTACTGTGATTCTAGGGGGTTTGCTGTTGTAAGGAGCAAAGAAGCTCTCATTTACGTAGAGCTTTCGACGTATTTGCACCTAACAACTCACCACATCTCAGCCTGAGAGAGGCGGGGTGCAGGGGTGGAACAGAGGGCCTCGTGTTGTAGTCGTCGGGTGGGACCTGTTAGACACCCCCAGCCCAACCCCCGGCTCTCCCGCTCCCCAAAACCCTGGGACGCTGGGTGTGCCTCTAAATGGAGAGGGTGTCCGAGGTGTAGAAAGACAAATCCTGAGCCTCTGATGGCTGGAGGCGGGGAGGACCTTGGGGTCCCATGCAAAAATGGGCCAAGACCCCAGGCTGGCCTGGGGTGTCTGTTCCTGAGTTAATGGCACGGGGACTCCCCAACAGCAGCTGACCCAGTTGATCCACTCCATGGTGGGAAATGTAGGCTCTGCTTCTCCAGCGTCCCAGATGGGAGGTGGGGTGGCAACGGGGACACGGGACAGCAGGTGAAGCAGCGGAGACTAAAAAAGATACTTTGTTTTCACGGAGACTAGAGTGGAATCGGAAAAGACAGTCCCAGCCGGAGGATAGTGAATGCGATATTGTTTTTGGGTGCTTATTATCTACCTGGCGCTGGCTACCTGGTGCTCTCACTGGGCCTGGGTTTCTCAAGTCGCAAACCCAGGCGCACATGGAAAGCTTCCTATAACTCAGTGTGTACCCAGAGTTCTCATTTCAACTGAGAGTAGAAACTGCATTCATGCTAATTCAGCCCCCTGGGTTTTCTGAGCACGCCTGGAGTGTAGCAGCTTTTTTCCTTCCCAGCCCATGCCCCTTGGCCCCAGGGATTTGCTGCTCAGATCCCAGAGCCTTAACAGCCATGAGGGGCTGGGGAATGGCCAGGCAGAGAGGGGCAGTGGTCTTGGGGGTCTATTCCCTTGGGTCTCAGCCTTGCCAAGTCTAGGGTGCCTGTGGGCCCTCTCCCTGACACTTCTGCCTGTGACCATCTTGGCGTCCCACTCCTAAGCCCCCAGGAGACCTCTCTGAGCCCGTTTCAGCCCTAGGATAGGTCACATTGGGCCGGGGTGGGGGGCACGTTTTCTGGTCTGGCCGCATGCCTGGGTCCCTGCAAGCTTGCGTGGGTCTTGGGGGCGCTCTGCAAAGTCTGGCGGTGGTCTTGCTTTGCTCTCAGCGTGGGCGCTGGCTTTGCCCAGGCAATACTCCCCCTCCATGGTGTAGACGTGGGAGAGGCGGGAATAGGGAGGCTTCCAGCAAGGCTTCCTCCAAACTCATTTTTAGCACGGGACTCGAACTATTCCAATCCTCTCTCCAAAGACCGTGTTTGGTTTCTCTTTGCATCTTGTCCCTTCTCTTTCAGTGGCCGCTGCCCGAGGGAAGAGGAGGGGCAGTTGGGGTGCATGGACAATGCAGTAGAGTCATGTGTGTCGCTTCTCCTAGTCCCACGTGTTTGCGGTGGGCCGGTTCTATGACCAGCACAGTGGAGGTACACACAGACGGAGGTGGTCTGTCCCCTCGCACGAGCTGGTAAATGACAGGTGGGTGCAGAGCTAGGACCTTCCCACTCCAGCTCCTGGGCTGTCCCAATACCCCAAGCCTGGATCCCTAAATGAATGCATTCGTGGGGGTGTTCTCTTTTAGGGCCAACGTTGCAGTGTCTTGAGCTGTTCCTTATTCTTCAGTGCTCCTTTACAAGGAATGATTTTTAACAACTAGGAGCATGCACTTCTTAATCTCTCTTACTCACTGCCCTCCACCTGTAATCATCAGTCTATATTAGAGTCTGTTTTGTTTTGTTTTGTTTTTTAGATTCCACATATATGTGAAATCATATGGTATTTGTCTTTCTCTGACTTATTTCACTTAGCATAACCCTCCCCCCCCCGGGTTAAACCATGTTGCAGATGGCAAGATCTCATTCTTTTTTTGGCTAAGTAATGTATTTATTCCGTTGGCTATCTACACCACATCTCCTTTACCCATTCATCTGTGGATAAACACTTAGGCTGCTTCCATATCTTGGCTATTGTAAATAATGCTGCAATGAACGTAGGGGTGCATATATTGTTTTGGATGTTTTCATTTCCTTTGGATAAATTCCCCAAAATGGGATTGCTGGATCTTATGGTAGTTCTATCTTACATTTTTTGAAGAACCTCCATATTGTTTTTCATAGTGACACCAGTCTACATTCCCACCAACAGCGCAGGAGGGTTCCTTTTTCTCCACATCCTCACCAACACTTGTTTTTTCTTGTCTTTTTAATTCTAGTCATTCTGACAAGAGTGGGGTGATACCTCACCGTGGTTTTGATTTGCATTTCCTTGCTGATGAGTGATGTTGAATGTCTTTTCACGTGTCTGTTGGCCATCCGGATGTCGTCTTTGGGAAAAATGTCTACTCAGGTCCTCTGGCCACTCTGGAGTCAAATTGTCTGTTTTTGATGTTGAATTTTTTTTAATTTTATTTTATTAAATTTATTTTTTTTATTTAAACATATAATGTAACCCCACCACCCTCTCCCAACCCCCCTCCCCCCCCGCCCCCCTCAGTTTGTTTTATGACATGATGTTGAATTTTGGAAGTTCTTTATATATTGTGGATTTTAACTCCTTATCAGATTTATCATTTGTAAATAACTTCTTCATTCGCTAGGTTGCTTTTTTATTTTGTTGATGGTTTCCTTTGCCGTGTAAAAGCATTTTATTTTGGTGTGTAAAAGTAAGTTTAATGATTGAGTTAAAAAAAAATCAATTCTCCACAGACTTTCTTAGGAATTTTAAAAACATACCTCAAAGGATCCAGAAGTCCCAGAAATCCTCTGTGTGCACCCTCTGGTTAGAGCTGCCTTTCCTGAAGAAAGTGCATTCAAATTAATAAATGATTTTTCTATCCATTCTGTGGTGTTGTGACTTTGTTACTAATTTGTATAGTATTATTTCCTACTCTTCAAATGCATTTCTGTTAGCTCAATAGGTTTCTATCAGCTGGACTTGGAATCCTAACATAACCAATTGCATTATTGTTTTGGAAAAATGTATTTGGAGTTCCTCATCCAATGTATAGATATCTTTTAAGAACTCAATCCAGTTTTTGGTGGGAAGCTTCTTTTGTTCTGGTATTAAATAACTGAAAAATTGTTTCTCTGGCACACAACTTGAGAAAAATATTTTTATTAGTCTTTTAAAAAAAAAAGTTTATCAGAGAGAGAGAGTAAGAGAGTGAGTGAGCACAAGCAAGGGGAGTGGCAGGCAGAGGGAGAAGCAGGCTCCTTGCTGAGCAGGGAGCCCGAGTCGGGACTCGATCCCAGGACCCTGGGATCACGACCTGAGCTGCAGGCAGAAG
>ML110858.1:19300-50664 GCA_003697995.1 Taxidea taxus jeffersonii
TATAATAAAGTATATATAATCATGTAATAAATACATACTTATTATATATATTTATATTTAAATAAATATATATATTTTTAAGATTTTATTTATTTATTTGACAGAGAGAGACACAGTGAGAGAGGGAACATGAGCAGGGGGAGCAGGAGAGGAAGAAGCAGGCTCCCCACCCAGCAGGGAGCCCGATTCGGGGCTCGATCCCAGGACCCTGGGATCATGACCTGAGCCGAAGGCAGGTGCTTAACGACTAAGCCACCCAGGTGCCCCTAAATAAATATATTTTATAAATTATAATATAAATATATATTATAAATAAATAAAATTTTTATATATTTATATTTAAATAAATATATATACTTATTATATATATAATAAAGTGCTGTTTGTAAATTAAAAAAAATTTTTTTAATGATAATAATGGTCTCAATATTACAAATAATAAAAAATTATCAGATGCCTAGGAACAGATGCAACTGGAAATGTTAAGGATCCACCCTAAGAAAATGAGAAAACCTCACTAATAGTATTTAAAGGCCAAAAAAGAGACTTTTCTTCTTACATGACAGATTCCATATAATTAAAATGCCAAAGCTTCACTAATTGATTTTTTAATTAATTGAAACCTCAATCTAATCTAAATAGGTTTTTAAATATAATTTTATAAGTAGACTCTAAATTTAATCTAAAAGAGTAGGAATTATGGGCACCTAGGTAGAATAATCAATTGAGCACTGACTCTTATTTTTGGCTCAGGTGGTGATCTCAGGGTCATGGGGTCCAGCCCACTGTGGGGCTCCTCACTCAGCGAAAAGCCTGCTTGAGTTTATCTCTCTCCCTCTGCCCCTCCTTATTCCCCCCTTCCTCTCTCTCTCTCTCTCAAATAAATAATAAATAAGCCTTTATAATAGGTAAAATAAGTATAAGAGATTATAATTTAAAAAAAAAGAATAAAGAGTGGGCACCTGCTGTATTATGTTGAAATACACCATAAAGCTATATTCATTTATTGGCATAGAGCACAAAAATATACAATACTAATAAATGAAATATTCAAATGAGTGGGGAGAAATTGGACTGCTCAAAATTACATGAGGAGCAGTGGATATTCTTATACAGAAAATACTAAGTTGAATTATTCGTTTAGACTTCTTTGTAACGTAACATTAAAAAATTAATTGTAGATAAAAATCTAGACATTTTTAAAACTTTAGAAGCAGTTAAAATGTGTAGTTTTGTCTTTAAATTTGGGGTTTAAACAATCTCTTTTAGATATAAAAGCCAGAGACCTTATAGGAAAAGACACACTGAAATAAGTAGTAATAATTTCTAGGGACTAAAATACAACATAATCAAAAATTAAAAGGCATATAAAATCAGGAATAAGGACTTGCTATATATATTATTAATCAATACTTATATATAAAAAGTTTCTATAAATCAATGAGAAAAACACAAATAACTGAATAGAAAAGTAGTCAAAGCACAAGATCAAACAATCATAGAAGCTAGGTAAATAGCCAGTAACATTAAAAATATGCTCGGGGCGCCTGGGTGGCTCAGTGGGTTAAAGCCGCTGCCTTCGGCTCCGGTCATGATCCCAGGGTCCTGGGATCGAGCCCCACATCGGGCCCTCTGCTCTGCGGACAGCCTGCTTCCTCCTCTCTCTCTCTGCCTCTCTGCCTACTTGTGATCTCTGTCTGTCGGATAAATAAATAAAAAAAAATAAAATCTTAAAAAATATGCTCAACTTCACTAATAATTAGGAAAATTCCCAAGGAAATGATACGATGATGTTTTACCCGCAAAAATTAAAAAGCATGTGGAACAGCAGTCTTTTTTTTTTTTTTTTTTTTTTTGCACTGCTGGTAGTAATGCAAATTGATACAATCATTTGGAAGACAATTTATCAGTATCTATCTAAAGTAAATGCTTATGACTTTTGTCACAGTGTCTGGGGTCAGGTGTGAAAGTCTATTGACTGCTAGGCCTAATTTAGCAGATGATTCCTCATATATCCATCTGACTATATAAATGCAGCTATCAGACTATTCTTTTTTCCCAGATTAAACAAGTTCTAGACAGGTCTAAAGTTTGATAATGTGGTATTATCAAAGTCAGAATCCTCAAAATATTAATACCGTCATTAGTTACTAGAGGTTTCATTTTTAGTTTATATAAAATATTTTAATAATTACACATGATTTTTTTATGTATATGTAGCACTAACAGAAAGAAAAATGTCAATAGCTATCAGTTACTGATAGCTTGCTCCATACTCTATGCATGTTTCACTTCATACTTTCTAATACCTTCTTCAGATAAGTATTATTTTCCTCAATTTGGAAATGAGGTTTAGAGAGGTTAAGTAACCTGTTCAAAGTTACACAGCAAGTTAGTGGGTAATTCAAGTACAGATCTGACTATCTCCAAAGATCCCAACTTTTATGTTATGATTGTAAAATATGAACAGTAAATAAACATAATGCATGTCAACCATGGTTATGTTAAGAATTTTTTAAAAGATTTTATTTATTTACTTAGGAGAGAGAGAATGAGAGAGAGAGCATGAGAGAGGGGAGTTCAGAGGGAGAAGTAGACTCCCCACTGAGCAGGGAGCCCGATGCGGGACTCCATCCCAGGACTCTGGGATCATGACCTGAACTAAAGGCAGTCGCTTAACCACCTGAGCCACCCAGGTGCCCTATATTATGAATTTTTATTGCATAGAATTAACGATAGGATCCAGTGTTAAAATCACACTACTGAAAGATTTAAAATAATCATTCATTGAATTAATATGTGCAGCACTATACAGACAGAGCAAGGGAGGTTTTTTGTTTTTGTTTTTTTGCAAGGGAGTTTTTAATGTGTTTTTCTGTTTCCTCTTAAGAACCTCTCAAAATGTTTGTAACCTATCCAAAAACATAACTGTTTATGAAAAATATGATACAAAAATCGATCCCTAAATAAGGCATTTATTCACTTTCTCCATCCTTCTTTAAAGGTTCCCCCTGTAGATTATGACTTCTGAATGTAATATTTTAAGTAATTCCTCGGTCTGCTGATATATTTAAAATAAAAATAGCACCAGCCACTGCTAATATGCAAGCCTGCAGAGCCTTCCCGGCACCAGGAGGATTCTAACTCTCTCCAGTGATCGCTGGTCCACAGTGAATATAAGCATTTACAGACAGGTGATTCATCTGCTCTTTCTGATACGTCCAAGACAATGAGGTGGGTAGTGCCAATTCAGGTTCCTAACTGTATGACATGGTTGCCGAGGTGTTTGTTCGCTTTTATTAGTCCATTGTAGATATTGGCTCTCCTCCCAGATTTTCTGCTTTGTTTTCCTAGCTCATGTTTGTTTGGATCATCTGCTTCACTAGATCAGCATTCTCCTCTCCGGGTTCTTCAACTCCATTGCTACAAGTTGGAGTCCTTTTTTTTTCCCCCCCAAAGTAATGGCCACCTGTACCTTATCCATTTTTATACTCAATTCTCCAATTTTCTTCAGCAGACTTTTTCATTTTTTGGAGAAGTCTGTCTTATTTACTGTGATAGTCTAGAATGGGACTTCTATTCCAGTGCATTTTTTTTAACCCAATACTACATTTAAAATAAATTTATTTGATTTGTCTTATATCATGTCACTGGAGTCCCTCCTATTAATATATTTATGCAGTTCCATAACTTATTTCTTTCTAGTCTTAAACCAGATATCCAATAGAAAAACCAATCTCTATTTTAGCAACAAATTCAACAAAACTGAAGAGCATGTAAGGCACTGTGTGTTCAATCCACAAATTAATCAAGGCTAGAGTAGTTCAAAGACTGAAAGATAACGAAGGCATAAGATCTAAACAAAAAGGAGCCATTAGAGCAACAGATCAATTTGTGGCAAAAGCAGGCTAACCAGGGACAATCCAGCCTCACTGGCCAGGCCAGGAAATGAGTCAGTCCCAGCATCAGTGAAGATGAGGGACCTGAGATGTGAAGGACATGGGTTTAAGGGATTGTAGCTGCACAGACACAGAGGTCTTGGAAGTTCCTTGGTTTCTGTGTAAAGTCTGACTACATGTCTGTTGTCTATACCAAGGCTCTATTCCCGAAAAAGATGGTAAACCAAAATATTTCAAAAAAGTATTGGAGTACCACACACAAAGTTCCAATGGAGAAGAAGCCAGGCTGTTCAATTAGAGCTATAACACAAAGTAAGGTTATGCTCATAAAATCAAAGCTATAGTCCTAGTTCTGGGACTTGAGCACTAAATGAACAAAGCTGGCTTCTTACTGAACCTGTAGTTATTACTCAGATTCTAACATATCACATATTGTAGGGAACCAATAGCCTTAGAGTCTGATGAACTGAGTCTTCAATTGGGCCTAAGAAGCCCAAACTAAGAGAAGATGAATGATGTAGGTCAGAACAACAAACAGGTCACTACTGAGAGGCCTATACAAATCTGATGCTGAGGATTCAAGCTAGAGGTGGAATGTGCCAACACTGAACATATGTTCAAATATAGGACTTGTTCTTCATGCCTGTGGCAGACATCATAATTCGATCATAGCATGCTATCCCACTGAATGCATTCTCTTCATCTGACTTAGCTTGTAATTGGTGCCACAATTACTAATTGATTGCAACTGGCATTCCGTTGGAAGTCAAATCAATTTGCTATCCTTGGTTTGCCCTTTTCTTTTTAATCCTTTGCTGTGAGGTCTTTATGGAAAATTTCAAGGGAATAACATTATCTCCTGTGGGCAGATGTAGTTCCTTTACCTATTAATATGAGGAGAAGGTGCCTGGAAAATATCAGAAGTGCTATTGGAAATTCTGCTGACTGATGAGTACTTTTGTAGGCCAAAAAGTATTTTTCAGATCTTATCTAGAAAACAGTTGTACAGATAAATTTCTGTAAATATTCCCATGGTGTCCTGAGTTAAACTTTTGTTTAAGAGAAACACAGAGACAAACACAAGGAGCTTTCACTTATATTTACTCAAATATCCCAAAGGGCTGTAGCCGGAGTTTGGCTATTGAGTGAAAGAGTCTCTTGAGTCTATAAGCTCAAACACAATTCTTTTCAGGGTGTAAATGAAGCTGGGCACAATTAGGCAGAAAATGGTATCTTTAAAGGAAAAAAGAAAGTCTATGCAGGCTGCAGTCCAACTTCAATAAAAAATAAAAGAGAAAGAAAGCCTTACCCTTGGATAAAGTGACCTTCAGTGGATGTTAAGTAAGAAACAGCAGTCTTAAGTCTCATGTTCTTTGGATTCTCTTTCTCAAAGAATAATACTCTTTAATATGGAAGAGATAAAATTAACACACATTTTATTTTTCATTTAAAAAAAATTTTTGAAGATCTTATCCATTCATTGAGAGAGAGAGAGAGAGAGCTCTTATATATATGCTATCAGCAGGAGGGGCAGGGGGAAGGTGAGAGAGAATCTGAAGTAGACTTCTCTCTTGGAGTGTGAAGCCCCCCACAGAACCCAATCCCACAACCCTGAGATCATGACCTGAACTGAAACCAAGAGTCAGAGACCCAACCAACTCAGCCACCCAGGTGCCTCAATTAATACACAGTTTAAAACTCAACCAGTTAACTGAAACAATTGGGCAACCTGTTCAGTTGCAATTGTAGATATTCTAAATTCAGATGGAAAATTTTTTAGTTGTTAAAAAAAAATTCTATCTTGGGGCGCCTGGGTGGCTCAGAGGGTTAAAGCCTCTGCTTTCAGCTCAGGTCATGATCCCCGGGTCCTGGGATCAAGCCCCACATGGGGCTCTCTGCTCAGCAGGGAGCCTGCTTCCCCCTCTCTCTCTGCCTGCCTCTGCCTACTTGTGACCTCTGTCTATCAAATAAATAAATAAATAAATCTTTAAAAAAAAATTCTATCTTTGCATTAGTTAAAGACAAGATAAATACTTCTCCAAAAAACCACAATTCGGTAGAACTAAATATGATTTCCACAGGGTGTTGTTTTTTTTAATATATTTTATTGTACTTATTTAAATACTACAGATATATTTAGACCCAATGTTGCTACATTCTCCAACATTTAGCAGATAATTGAGCAATGGTTCTTCATCCAAATTACTTATCTTACTACATCCTTATTTTCTTGTTTCTGTGACCGTGGCTTTACCCTTAACATTTAACAGTGGGCTTCATAATAGGTGAGATTCCAGAAACCAATTACTAAGATCTTGTAGAATTTAAAAGAATAATTCAAATGGTGCCCAAGAGATTCAGTATATTTATAACACCAAAAAGAGAAAGGTAGAAAAAGAAACTTGAAAGAAACTCCAAAGTTCTTTTGAGTTCAATAGCTGTCTAACTAAATAAAATGTGATGTGAGATTTTAGGGCAAAAGGCAGCAAAGGCTGTTGTGTATTAGTTCTTAAAGAATTGTACCTTCAGCCTGCTAACGGCTGTCATTCCTATAACCTTTGAAGAAATACAAATAGCATGCAAGCTCTGAGTTTGCCTCTACCTCAGTGATATAGCATTTTTTCTTCGTATTTGCAAGTCTTACTCAGCACTTTGGGTTACGTCTTGAAAAACTGCCCTACTGGTTGACTGCTTCTGACAGATAAGACTTCTAGATTGCTTTTGACAAAAATGATTGCAGATCACTATTTTAACAAATTCCCAATATTAGAACTACATCATCAAAATATTGTTTGTGCTTCCTGAAAATATATTGATGGTAGGAGCAAAAGAGTCATTACTACACATGATAGGAAGTTATATAGAAATTATTCAGTATTCAAATACTTCAAAAATGCCTGGTGAAGGAATTGGAATTTCTGAATTCTGGAGTTCTCAAATATTTAGTCTTGAGAAAATTATCAGAGATTTGGGCCAAAGATGATCTCTCTGTGTCAGCTTGCTTTCCCATTAGGTAAGCAAATAAACAGAAACCCTATCCTTTCCTGTGACATTCCCATCTCAAAGCAAATTATGTAGTAACAGGGAAACATCTCTCTTTGGAAATAAACTTTCTGGACAATTTCTATAATGCAGATAACTGTAGAAGAAAGATTTAACTCCAACAAAAATTTGTGTTTTTATTACTTTGAAAATTAATGCAAGTATGCCCATATCATGGGCCTGAAACACTTAGACAAGTGATAGCAAAACAAACTTTATCTGACCCCACCAAAATGGAAAAATACACAGAAGTTACCAGGAGATAGATTTCAGTGTAACATTAAACTCAACTTTCAGACAATCAGAATTGTCCTACAATGACTTCGTTATGGGGAGAAATCTCTATTTACAGATGCTCTAAAACAAAAGCTTTTAAAGAAATAAGGTAACTGGGCCCAGAATTTAACCTAAAAGTTCAGATTCTCAAGTATGTACTCCACAAAAAAAAAAAAAAAGAAAGAAAAATATTTATCTTTAGTACTACCTGACAAACCACTTCCATTAGTAGGCCTCATTTTTTTTTTTTCATCTGCACAAAGAGGGTTCAAGGGGCACCTTGGTACCTCAGTTGGTTAAGTGTCTGCCTTCAGCTCAGGTCATGACCCTGGGGTCCTGGGATCCAGCCCCGAGTTGGGCTCCCTGCTCAGTGTGGAGTCTGCTTCTCTCTTTTCCTCCACTCCTCCCTCTCCCCCATCCTTACCCTACTCTACCTCCCCTCCCCACCCCATGCTTGAGCTCTCTCTCTTTCTCTCAAGTAAATAAATATTGAAAAAAGAAACAAAGGGTTCAAACAAAAGGTAATTGTCAAGTATGTGCATTGTTGCTAGTTCACAGAGGACCAGCCTGATGAGCCACGGACCTTACAAATTAAAAGTCCTTTCCCCAGTTTATATGGGTAATTGGCTGGAAATCTGTCCTTACAAATTATTGAGAGCTACTAAATATCCTCTTGAATGGCTTATTAAATGTTTCTAAAGCTTGGAATTCATAAACAAATGTTGGCACAGTACTAGAGCTTACTGAGGTTGAAATTAGGTATTCTATTAAATTTGATTGTTACACAGCACTGGGATACAATGCGGATGTGCTTTCATATTTCCACAATTATAGGGAAGGAAGCTTTGTTGATAGATCACAAACAGGAATGCCTTCAGTTAAGTGCAGCTTTCACTTGCTGTTATTATTATTTAATAATACATTATGGTTATATTAACTTCATCATTATTAACTGAGTTCATGTGAGTTGTTGGGTTGCATGCAAAAGTGCATGGATTCATCATTGATAATGTCTGCAAAATACCATTAACTAGTCTTCCACATAATAGGCACATGACTCCATGGCAATAGGAAAACAAATCAGCCATACTTCTATGGCCAAAGTGATGTAATATTGCACAAAGCAGTAAAGAAGCTTCCCTAAAATATATTTGCCTTGTTTCCTTTTCATCACTAGGTGCTTGGTCTACTAGAATGATCATCTAAATAAAATATGTCTTATGCTGGCTAACTAAACATAATTTTAAAAATTTAAAAAATAGAATATGTCTCAAAAAAATTCTAGAAAGGTATATTAAGCATCTAACAAACTGAAAGATTTCTAGGAGTATTCAGAGCTCTACTTTTTAATTCCAATTCTACACTGTGGAAATCCTTCTCATATTGAGAGTGAGTTAACACCATGTTAACTTTTAAGAAGAAAGCTAGTCACACAGCAACCATTTTTTGAGAAGAATTCTTCCTACTTCAGAAGAATCATGAAGAATCAAGAACAGAGAAATGACATGCTCCAGTCACTGTTCCAGCTGCTACATTTCAGAAACAAGGATCCACCACCAGCACATAAGTGAGAAAAATCAGACTAGCACCTAAAGTGACTGATAGCCCACTCACCTCTGGCAAGCCTCAAAGTAGCCAGAGGAAAGCTTTCAGATAAAAAAAAATTCAAAGACCTGAAGACACAGAGTTACATATAGAGTTATATGTAAACAGGTGAACAACATAATCAAGAAGAGTAATACACAAGTAAATAGCAATCTTGATAGAGAAAATATCAAATGAGCTGTGAGATGTTTTATGTCTTAAATCTGTTTCAAGCTAAAATTCTTTGCTTAGTCATCATAAAGAGATTTTCTTAATTCAATATATTTATTTTAAACAAAGAGATGAATTAGAACACAAAAATTTCAATTATGGGTAAATCTCTCTTCCCCAACCACTAGCCCTGGAGAAAAACAGAAGTACAAGGCAATTTTCAAGTTTGCCACAGACATCTGATGGAAGCTCCCTGAATGAAAGCTATAACATCTCAGAGCTTACAGAAGTCTCTAGCTCTTTATCAGTATTGTATGTATCTCAGGGCTCACTAAAGAATATCCTATAACCTACACATATATAACAGTGTTTTCTTGTCAGACCAGGGAACTGAAATCATGTGTGCTATGAAAGATGCAATACCCATCTTAATCAAATACATTTAAGATAACATAAAGAAATACTAAAATGAGAATTAAGGTTCTCAGCTTCATGTCTTGATAACAAGACAAGGTGTTAAAAGGTGTAACTTGCTGCTAAGAAGAAAACATTAGAAAAGAATGGAATAGAATTAAAATGAGTTACTACCTGGAATATCCAATAATCCATGGCCCTGTAAATGGTGACCATAGTACTTGTGAATAACTTAACATCAGAGTGAGTGAAATTATCAAATTGCTTGTGAGTGGTAATTTCATCGACACATGACTGACAAAACAACAAATCAAAGCAAAGTCATTGAAAGTAAAAAAGTTGAAATAGCACTAATTCTGTTAATAGTGGCATGCTGGGAAAAAAATCCCTGCATTTGTACTTTCAAACAAGATGAAGTCAAATTATGCATGATCTTCAATAGTTTGACCTTCTTTGGATCATTAACATCACAGGCAAGAAGAGAACTGGAAAATTCAAGACTTATAAAAATTAGCCCAGTATATTTAATTAGATTGAATATATTTCTTTTGCTGGTAAAATGACAACTTATTGAGAGCATTAATGGATTTTATTACCTATGCTTATAAAGTATTTTTATAAATATCACCCCAAAAGATCTGGTTCTGTTTTAGTTCTGTTAATATCTTCCTCAAAATATACATTTGTTGTTGCTGTTTTCTTTGGTCAAATCTTGGAATACTCATGGGGATGCTCTGTGCTTGGAACAACATCCAGGACTAGGTGCAAAATGCAGCATTAAATGTCTCGAGTATAGTGAGTAATTACAAAACACTGTACAATTTTAATGCTTCAATGGGCTTTTCGTTCAGTACTGAATTGAACTGAACTCAACCCTTACAATTTTAGAAAATTTCTTAGTAGGAATGACTTTCTATGTGAAGTCTCTTAATGAACACAGGGCCCAGCACTATAATATCACTCTCTAATTGAGTCTATTATAATAATATTGTGTCGATGTGATGCTATTCAACTACCATCAGTAAAATGCGCAATGTGAGTTGTTCTGGAAAAGTAAGTGGTACATAGGTTTTTTTCCTAAGGCCTAGGGATAAAATGTGAGGAAGGAAATATTCACCAACCCATCCATCTTGGCTTCCTTAGCACACTACAGCCAAATCAGGAAAAGAGATACATCAATTTAAAGCCATGTGTGGGACTCTCTAAACATATTTGTAGCTACACAGACAAAGTGAAGTGGAGAATTTAGAAATTATCTGGAACATTTATCAGCTTAGGCAGTCACTGTGGATAATTTAAATCCTACAACCCTTCTTCTCTCTGAAAATTCGGTATTCTTGGCCTGAATAACCTATATAATGGCTTTAAATTGACTCATTTGTAATATACTGCAGATTGTACTTTCATTTATTACTGGGTGTTGCTCAGCACTGTATCATAACTTCAGCCTTTGGACAGCAATCTGAACATTTTTCACCAGTGGCCTCTACTTTATAGAAAGTACTATGTAGTTATTACCTACCAATATAAAAAACAATTTCAGTAATTTCAATGAATTGTCCACATAACAGCTTATAATATTATTTTAACACACCAAGGATAAAATGAGTTTGCATTATTTCTAACTAGCTATGAAAATCTATCCAAAGATTTTTAAATGAAATGATATCTCCCTCAACGCACAGAAGTTGTTGTAAGCCTTGTATCAGAAAGCCCTCATTCCGGTTCCTTCTAATTCAACTTTTTTTTTTTAATATTTTATTTATTTGACAGACAGAGATCACAAGTAGGCAGAGAGGCAAGCAGAGAGAGAGGAGAAAGCAGGCTCCCTGCTGAGCAGAGAGCCCGATGTGGGGCTCGATCCCAGGACCCTGGGATCATGACCTGAGCTGAAGTAGAGGCTTAACCCACTGAGCCACCCAGGGACCCCTCTAATTAAACTTTTTTAAAGCAACTATAAATTAGCTGTCATTTCCGAAAGTTGGCCTCAGTTCAAGAATAAACTTTCCAGGGGTGCCTGGGTGCTCAGCGGGTTAAGGTCACTGCCTTCGGCTCTGGTCATGATCCCAGGGTCGTGGGATAGAGCCCTGCATCGGGCTCTCTGCTCTGTGGACAGCCTGCTTCATCCTCTCTCTGTCTGCCTCTCTGCCTGCTTGTGGTCTCTGTCTATCAAATAAATAAATAAATAATCTTTAAAAAAAAAAAAAAAGAATAAACTTTCCAAAGTAATCAAACCTATTTTCAATATCCATGCATCATAATCTTTAAAACTCTTACCCTTGGGATGCCTGGGTGGCTCAGTTGGTTAAGCGGCTGCCTTCGGCTCAGGTCATGATCCCAGCGTCCTGGGATCGAGTCCCCATATCCCCACATCGGGCTCCTTTCTCAGCAGGGAGCCTGCTTCTTCCTCTGCCTCTGCCTGCCACTTTGTCTGCCTGTGCTCACTAGCTCTCTCTCCCTCTCTCTCTGACAAATAAATTAAAAAAAAAAAAAAAACTCTTACCCTTTTTTTTTAAACTGGAGACTTTTGTGTATAAAAGGAATGCTTAAGAAACAATCATTGCACCATGTTTTCTGTTTCCATACTGGATTTTCATAAATATCTGATTAAATTTTTTTTCTGTGATCATAAAATTCTACAATGATGTGAATAAATAATAATCTTTCTTAGAATCATTTTGATAATGCAACAGTATTTCTGAAATAGAACCTCATGTACTTGAAGATTTGCTTTTATTCACTGCTTAGTTATTTTACACCTTCTTCCCCAAAACAGCACAAAGCTATTAGAATGGCTTACTAGATTTATCTTAAATTTTGCCAAGAATTAGAATGCATGTGGCCTTGACCATCTCATTAGCCTAATGATAGTGAGATATATGAGGCTTTTGTCATCCCACCCCATATGGGGTCTGGCTTCAAGGGAAAATGCAACCATCATAAAATAACCTCAGCAGATAACAACTGCACTACAGTCTGTTCTAACCAAGGCATCCAATCTCTGCTAAATTTACACATTCTTGTTCCAAGCTTATGTTCTTTGTTTAGCCAGAAAATATTTGTTTCATTTTTTTCTCTCCTTTTTTGGGAATATACCAATTTTTATGTTTATCACTCAGGAACATACTTGAGTCTTTCTGAAGATAACGTACATACATCATTTCTAGCACATGAATAGATCCCTGCTTTCACACCCATCCTTCTCTTTCTTTACACATACACAAAAAGGCCTCATTTAAATCAGAGGAAATGAAAGTTCCAGTTTAACTAGTAAATTTTTTTCAATCAGTATTACCAGAAATGACATTCCTGCCACTGGTTTTCCTCTTTAAAAAAAAAAAAAAAGTATTCGTTTCAGGGTTTGGGTTCTTTCTCTTCCCTCTCCTCTCCTCCCCTCCCTTCCCCTTCCCTTCCCTCCTCTTCTCTTCTCTTCTCTCCTTCCTGTTTTATTTATGATGATTCGTCTGACCTTAAATTGGCAAAGAACTATGCATACATGCCACAATGTTCCCTACATCATTGAATCACTAAGAACCAAGTACTTGTGTATAATTTCACAAAATTTTGTCAGAAGATAGATGACACTAACTCTGTAACACATTAATGATGTTTATTTGCACCTTTTCATCGCACTTCTCTGTGAAAACCTTTTGAGGAAACACTCTCAAGTTGCCAAGTCATCCACATATTCTACCTTTATGTTTCCCTTACTTTGATTTAGGGGTTAAAAAAATCATATCCATTATAATAAAGCATAATAAAACTTCTAAACACTACAATAATTCTAGTTGTCATGATCTCTCATTTTGACTTTGGCAATTATCTTTATATATATCTAAGATAACCTACCCAGTCTATACATCACTTCTTGTCTTTCTCTTTTTATAAAAATACTTATACCCATGCCATGACTTTCATCTAAAGATCTCAAAGTGCTTCTTTTTCTCTAATATGCCTTTACATTCTCCAGAGAACCAAAGAGGCTATAATTATTATTATTATTACTATCATTATTATTATAGCTCTGGCTTTCTTTTCTGGCCGAATTCTGGTCTGGTTGCTACAAAGCATGGATTTGAATACACTCTCTAGCAGCTTCTATCCTTCTACTTCTAAAATGGTTATTCTTCTTAATCCATTGAAGTGCATTTGACTATCATTTTAAAAAATCTTTTTTTCTTTTTAAGTCAAAATGCAGCTCCCTGGAAACCAATGAATCTCATTGCCACGGTATGGTAGGTTCTCCTGCTTCGAGATCTATAATCATTTCTTCAGTGTCAGTAATAAAATGCTTCAGTAACCTCTCCCAGCCCCTTGGCAATCTGCCCACTACTGTCAGGCCATTCCCCCCTATAATCCTGCCACTCAAAGAGCCAGGAATGATGGTGCTGCTGCCATGGCAATTTGGGGCATTGGAGGCCTGGAAGTCTTCTGTGTTTCACATAAGATATTAGCTAAAGAACATATATTGTATAATTAAGAAGCTTATTTCACTGTGAGCTTGCCCTGAGACCATTTTCCCCTCCCATATCAACTTGCCTATCAACATATGGCCTTTATTTCTAGATTAACAAGTGATTTCTAGTCTTGCTTTATTCCATCCAATGACCATTTCCTTGTTACCTTACCCAAGATCACACAAGTACCCAGCTATCCAAATTATAGTTGTTGGGACACTAAGTGTACATGAAAATTTGCATGAATCTGCAATTTTATTCTTCCTTCCAGGCAGGCCGATTCACCTAAACATGTATTACATTTACTATGTACAAAGCACTGGGGCAAGGTACTAGAATACGATGATTAAGAAAATCCTACTCATGCTCTCAAGGAGATCATTGTCTAATGGAGATAACATAAACAGAAATATAACAAGATGGGAGGTATACAGTGAGAAGTGTTACAGGATAGTAAGAGAATGTGCAAAGAGACCCATAGTCCAGGTGAGAAAGGCAGTGAGTAGGTGAGGAAAGCTATACTGGGGAAAACAAAGTCTGAGCAGAGATGTACACAATGAATAGAAATTAAGTAGGCAGAGTGTGGGGAAAGCATGCCAAGAATAAGGGAAATATGAATAATGGCTTAGGGCTGATAAACACCACATTGCACCTGGGGAATTACTAGTTTACTGTTATTAAAACCAAAAATCTGAGACAAGTATTCTAGTAAGAAAAATAGAAGACATCATTGTGAACCAGATCTTGGTCATATGCAGCACTTTGAACTTGCAAAATGGATAATTAAAGAGCACTTCAGTTTTCTATGAACTGAAGCCTCAAACCTGAGTGTAATATTAGTTTGCCACAAAATACTGGCAAAGTGTGTTCATGAAGCCTTCTTTATCAGTCATTGTAAAGAGTCATTTAAAAGAAAAAGATAACAGCCCAACAGGTCAGTGAAAAAGTCCTGGAGACTGAGCCAGGGTAGGGCAAATTACCCTCCCCAGAAAGAAGGACCTGGAGTAGGGAAAGTATTAGCAGCTGCCAAAAAGAAAGTAAACTGCATGATAATTAGTCTATTCCTTTGAAATGTTATATTTATGGTCCATGAAATTCAAGAAAATTATAGGTTACAACAGAGACAGAGAGGCAAACACGCATGACCCATTATGGACATCCTACCGTGCTGCCTCACACCCAGGGTGATGTGGATGCTGGCATGTCCCTTCCCACAGATTTCTCCCTCTTTTCAGGATGGACTTTCCTCATCAGGTAAATGCACTCTGCTCATCAGTCAAGTATGGTATGCTTAAAAGAGAAAGAGATTAGCAAAACATAAAGAAAAAAATGGATCTCCCCCAAACATGAGAAATAATAGCACCCTGTATTTCCTACAGGATTCCTTAACCAACCAACAGAAAAACAGTGTCCATATATCACAGATAAGATACCCGATTCACAGACCAAAAGATTATGCAATTAACTGAAGGTCATAGAGAAAATCAGTCATCTGAAGATCAGAGCCCAGGCCTCTGACTCATGGTTTAAAATCCCTCAGTATATCACTTATCTAATACTGTGGGTTAATATACAACTGTACTTTGCCAAAATCCTTTCCAAAAATCTTTAGTTTGACATTGATCTTGGATAGCAGATGATGCCTGGATCATAAGGAAGATTTTAGACTTTTTATCTCTTTTTTGTGATAACAAAGATCTGAAAGCTTTGTTAAGAAAACTGGTTATGAGCTAGTTTCCATTCAAGCCTCTGGTAAATGTTCTGAGAAATAGGGAACCATAGAGTTAAAAGGAGGGAGTTGGTAGATTTCTAAGGCAATGCTATCCTCTTCAGAAGATCTGTAATTCATATATTTTATAGTCTACTTGAGACTGTGTTCCACAGCATTTCTTTTAATCCCTGTGAGCTCTAGCAGCAGTTAATTGACCAGGAAAGGCACGTATCATTCCAGATCTGTCATTTAAGTAGAATGGCACTGTCTGCATAATTTTTTCTGCATATTTGGACCTAACAGGATTTAGAAAAGTTAATGATGGGGCAGGGAAAACATACAGTTTTGAGTAGGTCTTCCCACTAACTTCCTACTAGAAATAGGTACTAATGCATAGCAACCCATTATGACAGTTCTTTAACTTAAAAAAAAAAAAAAACAACTTTGATATTAGAAATATAAAATTAAAACACAGTTTTACTATTCAATCAAGTCACATTTTGTTTGTATAAAAATTATATGGATATATTTGCTAACAATTCCAATAATTTATTATAAATCAGCAAGGTTGCAAAAAAGAGAGTAAGATGTTTCTAATTCTACATATGGTCTCAATGGTCAACATAACTGTGATACATAGGATTCTTGAAATCAACTCTATAATACAGAACTTAGAACAGTCCTATCTAAATACTATTTTTTTTCCTTAACAGAAAGGCTAATAGAATATATTTTGGAAGAAATATAAAACAACACTCAGTCCAACAACCACTTTTTTTTTTAATTTGACAGAGAGAGAGAGAGATCACAAGTAAGCAGAGAGGCAGGCAGAGAGAGAGGGGGAAGCAGGCTCCCTGCTGAGCAGAGAGCCTGATGTAGGGCTCAATCCCAGGATCCCGAGATCATGACCTGAGATGGAGGCAGAGGCTTAACCCACTGAGCCACCCAGGTGCCCCACAACAATCACTTTTTTAGGGAAATAAAAATTGAATCCCAGGAAAATCTTTTATGAGTTAACAGTCATGACTTAAATCCAGGTTTTGTTTGTTTTGTTTTGTTTTCTCCAGGCTGCACCAAGGAGCCTTCTTCAACTCAGTTTCCCCTCCTCCTGACACTGACATGTGCTTCCCCAAAGGAGTGTCATACATCCTTATATAAACGTCTAGCCTGAGTTACAAATGATCTTTAAACCTTTAACTACTTTTTCTTTTTACTTTCCAATTTTCATGACTGCTCTATATCTTTTTATTTTGATGACCTTCACTCCTTTGTAAACTATTCATTCATCTGTTCAAAAAGGCCTCCCTTGACTGCCATGTCCTTCCTCTATTTCTCCACATGCCACTAAGCGATTTCCTTCTGACATGGCCTGCTCAGTCTGCTTTGCTGGCACCACTTTTTCCTTCCACCACCAAAACAGGAGCATTTCTCAAGGATGTTGTCACTTTTCCTTTCGAAAACTTCTTTACTCAAAACTTTCATCCAATCCCACAATTTTAGTCATTAGCCTCTATGGCTGAATGGCAAAGTAGCATCTCTAGCCCAGATTTCCTCTGGGTCAGGACTTGGGCCACCATCCTCCAGCAGGTGTTCATCAGGAAAGCTCAGATCCACTTGAAACTAGCCCCTTCTGAAACTGCATATGTATTCTCAGTATCCCCAACCTACTTCCTCTGAAAACTTTCCTTTCTCAGTACAAAATGTGATGACACCCCTTCAGCAAGGCCTTAATGCCAAGACTCATGCTTAAGGGAGTCCTCTGATGCTCTGGGTTAAACAAATCAACCAGTGTTACCAATTATCTCTGCACATCTGCTCCTTCTTTTCTACTCCTACTGCTTTTGCTCCAGGCACCAAAGCCTGACCTATTTCTCCCTCTTCCCTCTGGCTCAATTATTATTGTAACAGTCTTCATCATATAGAAAATTAAAAGACTAACACAGTGGGTACACAGTCCGTACCCACAAACCAGACTTAATAATTTTTAATCATTATATTTTCTTTTTTATACCTGAATCTAGATGAAGGTATAGGGATAGAGAAAGGGATGAGTGTGGGTATGGGTTTAGTTATAGATATAAATACAAATATAGATAAGATGTAGACATAGACACAAATACAAATATACAAATATGTATACCACATATATGCACACACACACACATATTGTGCCAAGCAATCTCAAAGTGGCAGATAATCATGAGACTTCTCAGCACATATCACACATCTCTTAAGAATAAAAAATTTCTCTTATAATACCACATTATCATTATCACAACTAAAAATTAACAATAATAGACTAATATTACCTAAAATATTCAAAACATTCAAATAGCCTCACTCAGTAGCTCAGTTGGTTAAGCATCTTGATGTTGACTAAGGTCATGATCTCAGGGTTGTGAGATCAAGCCCTGAAACATGCTCCATGCTCAGCACGGAATCTGCTTGAGATTCTCTCCCTTTCCCTCTGTCCCTCCCCCTGCTCATGCTTTCTCTCTCTCTTTCTCTCTCTCTCTTAAATAAATAAATAAAACCTTTTTAAAAAATAAAGAAAAAATAGCCTCATTGATGCCCCCCAATGGCTCTTACAGCTGTTATTCATTTTGTTAAACTATGATTATATCACAGTTTCATAAGGTGAAGTTGTATTTGATTGTCCTATTTCTTTGATCTTTTTATTTCCCTCCTTCCTGTTTATTTTTCTTTTTTTGTTGTTTTTTTTTGTTTGTTTTTTGTGTTTTTTTTTTAAGATTTTTGTTTATTTATTTGACAGAGAGAGTGAGAGAGCACACAAACAGGGAGAGCTGCAGAGGGAGAGGGAGAAGCAGACTCCCTGCCGGGCAGGGAGCCTGACTTGGGGCTGGATCCCAGGACCCCGGGATCATGACCCGAGCCGATGGCAGACGCTCAACCGCCTGAACCACCCAGGTGGCCCCTTGTTTATTTTTCATAAAAATTTACTTTGTCTAAGAAAATGTCAGATAACCTAAATTTATCTGATTTTTTCCTTGAAATACCATATATCTTTTACCTCTTTCCCCTTATATAACTTGTAGATGCTTGGCCTGTTCCAGTTACTCTCTAATTGGTCCCCTTTATGTCACCTAATTTTCTCAATCTTTTATATACCAAATGAATCTACTCTCCTTATGCTTTAATTCCTTAGCTAAAATCTTCCCTGTTCCCACCCTTCTGCGCCAACCCTTCCCACCTATCATTCCTCCTACATCATAAAATCCAGGCCCTTTCATTTTCCTTTTAAGACCTCCTCAAGCTGGTCCTAACCCACCTCTGTGGTTTCATCCCATCTCCTCCCTTTTTAAATCTTGGTTTCAGACAAATTACTTCCTGGAGCACACAGTGTATTTCCCTATTTATCTACTTTTCCTCTTTCTGATTTCAGGACATTGTCACCTCCAAGTCCTACTTCCAAAAACCTAGTTCAAATACTTCCTTTTTGAAGCTTCTTCTCCAGACCACTCCAGTGCTTACAATTATTTTCTTCTTCTGAACCCATAGTCCCTAATATGCATGTACTATCATTCATATGGCAATTAGTTAAATGCCCTGCCCCACAACAGTTGTTTAATCTTTTCTCATAGATTACTTATCACCCAAACTATTTAACTTTTTATGTACTGTCATATAACTTTCCACCTTGTCCCTCAGCCATATTTTAAGTTCCATTAGTATAGGATCCCCACAAAGGCCTTTTTAAGTTGATGCATAAATTCATATAATAATAGGTACTCAATAAATATCTGTTATCTGACTTACCGATCCTAGAAAAAAATAACAAGACAAATAAGAAATCCAAATTTATAGGTTGGAAAAGGCTTAATCTCTGTCAATTCATAACTAGTAGTCAATAATTACTTTGAATTTTCCTACTAACTAGTAATAAATCCAAATGCCCAATTTCAGAGATATGCTCTTCAGCAATTGTTGGCCTAATTAGTGGGAAAGAACTGGAAGTTAAAGGACCTGAATTCAAGTCAAAGCTCTGCCTACACTAACAACATGCCCTTTGTAGGCAAGGTATTTAAATAGTTTTGATCTCCGTCGTACTGTGTATAGAATGGGAATAATGACACCTTCCCAGCTTTTGGGGAGGGGAATAAAGTGATAATCACACAAATACATACACTCAATCCCTAGATATTGTGATGTTCTCTATAATTGTTAGTTGAATCTAATTTCTGAGATTTCACTTTCTTGCTTGAAGTGTAGAAGAAACAACAATGAATTTCATGTTAAAAAAGGCTTCTCAAATGTTTGAAATGAAGTCTTTCTAAGAATTTGTAGGTAGTAACTCTGAATATTAAACTTGCCAAAAACATGAACACTCACTGAACCATGAAGAACACTATTAACTTGCTTGTGCAACGTGACTGCTCTGCTCATCTTAGAGAGGAGAGGGAAGTTCACGACCAGAGAAACTGCATGAATTTCAGAGGCAGACTGACCTGGGTCGGTTCTATCTTAACTACCTACAGGTTTGATAAACACATACAACTTTGCACAAGATGTAGACAACAAGAATATCTAATTCAAAAGTACTATTATTAAGTGAGAGAATCCCTGTGAAATGTTTAACCTAATGCCATGTGTATGTAAGCACTCAAAAAAGGGTTGTCGTGATGATGTGTCTCAAAACAAACCCTAAGCAAAGCACTTCATTCCAAAGTTGTTCTCAAAAGTAATACTAGATGGAAATTTCCAAGCTGTTTTTTCCCACATACTACTCCTCTGCCACAGCCTGTCCTGTCGAGTCAGTACCTTCCTCACTGGACATTTCTCTCCTCCCTCTGAGTCATTGCCTGTGCTGTGCTTCAGCTCCTGGAGAGACATCTTCCTCTTCACTGCCCAAATGCTAAAGATTTGACTCCATACCTGTCTTTTTCATGGCCACTGCCATTTTTCAATCTATGATAAACTTGTCCTCCTTTGACTTACCCAGCGACATTCATATCATATTTATATATGTTGACTTGCTTTTCTCTAAACAATAATGTCTTTCCTACCAAGTGAATTACAAAATTTTTGATGGCAAGGATGATGCCTTATTCTTAGCCTAGTTCAATGTCAAAACAATAATTATTTGTTGAATTAATAACCATGATCAGGTAACTGATCATGACAAAAGCACCTTCCGGAAACTCAAGGATTATGTAAAACTTTATACAGTAATAGTTTTTATTCCTAAGTTATGAATCACCCTTTCAAAGGTAGAAGAAAAACATACTAAAGCTGAAAGAAATTGGACCAAATTGGAACATTCATTTCTAAATCTCTCTTACATCCACGGGCCTTTAAAATGACAAATCAGAAATTTGAATCATTTGTGGAAAAGTGGTGTTGATTTTCTTTTTCTTTTTCTTTTTTTTTTTTTTTTTGCTTGACCAGAAATATACTAGGATTCTTCAGACTTTAAATGACAAGAACCTAATCTAATTCCTAATCCAATTATTTTAAGGAAAGAGGAAAATTTATTGGTTTATATAACTCTGAAGATAGACTTAATTTTTGACTTCTCTTTATGCAGTTCAACATCAAATTATATCAGCAGGACTCGGTTTATCCCTTAGCTCTCCTCAGTTCCAGTATTAGCTTCAGAGAAAGTCAAGATGGTGCTGCAAGTCTGCATGCTTCCTGGCTCAGTTCTAGAAGGGTAGCAATATTCTCTTCTCCAAAAGTCACAGAGAATGTCTCATGAGACTTGGTTAGCTCTAATGGAATCTAGGACCACTC
Organism: Taxidea taxus jeffersonii; assembly: GCA_003697995.1. NCBI lineage: Eukaryota > Metazoa > Chordata > Mammalia > Carnivora > Mustelidae > Taxidea > Taxidea taxus. The sequence continues at coordinate 40,606 of ML110858.1, forward strand.
TGGACCAAATCACCATGACAAGAAGAGACAGCACATAGACCTTCTAAGGCCTACACCTCCACTCTGGGTCAGAGGTATTTGTTAGTTGGTTTCCAGGGACCACACAGACATGAGGAGCGGAGGTTTCTTAGAGGAAAATGGATATAGGTATCAGAGGGTAGGTGAATGTACACCACGGAAACATTTCCAGAATTCACAGGTTGTACATACCTAGTAATCTTCCAATAAACTCATTCCATGACTTAAGCAAGCCTTAAGCCTCATGACATGCTAGGATTGTGCTTCCAAGTTTTTTTGAAATCATGATAATAGCAGTCCTGTGCTACGCTGAGGGAAGAAGGCAGCTTACAGATAGAGTCAATGGCTGTACCAGCCACCCTAAGTATTGAGGGAGTCTGTGTCTCAACACAGCACAGCACAACAGCATGTGGCTGGGAAAGAACCATCCAGGAGGCAGATAATAGTGTGAAAAGGCCACCTAATCAAGTGAAGTCTCACATCTTGGCTTTTAGAACAGATCACCACCTGACTTGCTGTAAATAATTGGGATAAGTCTCAATTTCTCTGTAATTTTGTGTCCTCATTGGTAAAATAGGGATAAATAATACATACCCAGCTTACCACACTGAACTACTGAAAAAAACTGCATAAACAATGCACGTCAATGTACTTTACAAACTACAAAGTGTTACACAAATGTGAGGCATTATTTCTATTTTCTGGGACTCAGTTTCCCATTTGAAAAATAAGCTGGGAGATAGGAGATCTCTATGACAATTTCTTATACTGGATTTATACTATTATTTGATTTTGCTTCATAGCTAAATGACTCCACAGGGGTCAATGAGATTGCTCAACACAGATACCACCAACATCACAGACACTTGTTGGAAGAACAGGCTTGTCCAGGATATACATACCTATAAACCTTGAATTATTGATCCCATTACATTAAAAGACACCTAAAAGAGCACTGAGCATCATTTGCCTAAACAAACATGAACAACGTGAAACCAGGATTATCCAAAACCCTGGTGAAGGGTTCACAATGGTCATATAATTATAAACTTCATCCCTTAAGCATGGACAAAGGTTAAAAAGAGCACAGAAGCAAATTACAGAAGTGAAGGGAACAGAAGATCTGGAAGGTAATCTGAACGAGGAGACAAGACACAGCATACTGACTAGACAGAGAGCCTGACTTCTTCCAAAATGAAATTATGCTCCTTCAAAGTTCATGCTGCCACAGAACTATGCCACGAACACATGGCAAATGTAGAAATGTTCACCAGGGCACACACAATCCTAAAATCAAACTCAGTGAGTTCTCAATGTCTTTTGCAAAGGGAGAAAATAACCAACTGAGGCCATAGGAATTCATTGATCCCATCTTTCTTGTTCATACTAAAGTTTTCCTGCTTCAAAACAGTAAGTTATAAAATGAAAAGATTTGAATGTTATGACTTCCTCTTTGTAACAGATTCCTGCAGTGAAATACACAGTGAGAAAAGAAAAGGAATTGGGGTCCAGATAATTTCAACAGAGGCACATGTACTTAGACATTACTGGAATTCTGGATAGTATGTTTGGCATAAAATAAAACAAATAAAATAGAAAAATACACGAAATTCAATGACTTCTTTTTATGCAGATTCAACATATAAAGATATTAGGTTAAATATTTTATATAATCTCAGGAGGCCCTCAAAATGAAAAAAAAAAAAGATACAGTGACTATACTTCTGGGAACAATATCTTAGCAAAATCCTGACTCCCTATGTCCAGCTTCTTTCCCAGTTTTCCAGTGAAATGTAAGCCTCACAAATATCTCAGTGCCTCAAACTTTGTTCCATAATACAAAAACAGCTAATTTGGCCTCTTCCTGTCAATACAGGGACATAAAGAGTTAAAAGGGAAAATGTAAGTTACCCATTGTAAGCCCCAAATGTAAGTTACCAATAATACCTCACTTCCTTAATCCCCATATTTATTAGGAACTAAGGACTATGAGATTTATTATAAGTAAAACAGGAAGTCATGATGAAAGAGATTTGAGAAGAGGTTTAATGTGATTTGGCTTCCATTTTCATGGGATCACTCTGGGTGAGCAATATAAACTATATAGGAGGCAATGGCAGAGATAGGGAGACCAGTTAGAAGACTAGTGCTTCACCTGCTTAACCCCTATACTTTATATCTCTTTTTCATTTCCTCAGGGAAGTTTTTCCAATCTTTTATATGCTCTTATAACCCATGAATCTGTCATTTATATAGCCTTGTCATCCTTGCAATTTTATATTTATTTGTGTAGTTATCTGATTAATATTTGTCTCCACTGGTCAATGACTTCCTTCAAAAGGACTCATTCAGGTTTTTCTTTTTTGCAAACGCTATGGGAAAGGTTAGTCTCTACCATCTAAGGGAAGTATGGATCATGAAGCGACATCAGTAAAAGCTAACATTTATTGAGAACTTCCTAGGTCCCAGTATTTTATCTTGCTGAAATTCTCAACAGCCTTAAGGGGTTTGTATTATCACATCTTTCAGATGAGTAAATGTACTCAGAGCAGTTAGTTACATAGCCAGTAAGTTGCAGAGCTGAGGGTTCAGACCTTCCTGCTTAGCTGCCATGTACACTGCCTCCTGTAGGGACTTTCAATAGCAATTTTATTAAAGATTTACTTCCTGCAATCCCATTCCTGAAAATCCATTGTGTCAAACAAATAGCAGGGTTCAAATGTAGATGAATTTCTGCTGCACATCTAGTGTATACATTTCCCCCAACAGAAACAATTCCAATCAGTGTCACACAGTTTCATTTGAAATTTTAATGAGGCAAAACAAGCAAAAAGGAGGAAGGGAAGAGAATGGAAAATCAGAGCCACCTAATAGTAGAATCTAAAAAATTGCATTTGCTGCAGTATTAAAGCACAAAACAGAATCTTTCATTTCTAGCACCATTTAAAGGAACTTGGTTTGTTTCACTTATTAATGAAAAATATAATTTAATATCACTTTGAGGCATAGAATAATTCTTATTTCAGATGTTCCCTAAGAACAGTAAGTGCCACAAAAATGAATCTCTCCTTTTGATAAATCTTCAGAGAGAAATAGAAGAAAAGTCAATTTAAGACTATACTTTGGAGTTCTTTCATCACAGCTACCTAATGAAACAAGGGGTTTCTAAAATATTTATGAAAACTTTCATCATTTAAATATTTTCAGTGAATTCCATTTTTTCCCATGGAGAAACTTTCCTTTTTTCCTTAAAAAAACATATGTTTATGTATATATGTGTGTTTGTGTGTATATATATATATGGTTAGAGAAGTCAAGATACCTGTATGTATAGGTATGTATCTATCTATATCTATATATCTGTATCTGCATCTATTCCTCTCATGAGCATCTGGCAGGAATATAAACTGGTTCGACCTTTTGCCAGGCAAATAAGGAGCATACATCAAGTTCTTATAACATTCATATTTTTGATCCAATAATACAATGTCTAGGCATTTATCTTTTGATAATATAGAAAGATTTAACTATAACTACAGTTATCCTGGTATGGTTTATAGTAACAACAACAAAGAGGCAATCTATCCAACAAAAAGTGATCAGTCAATAAATTACAGCACATCTGGACACTGGAATACTATGCAGCCACTATAAATGATGCTGCAGAAGCATATTTGTTGATTTGGAACTATGTTTAATAGTATATTATCCAGTGAAAACAAATGAGTTTTAAAATAGTAAATATGGCATATTTCCACTTTCATAAAAACATAAATATTATAGACAGAAATAAGTATGAGAGAAGAGTTACCGAAAAATATTAGTTGTATATGGAAACTGAGATTATGGAATAAATGCATATGCATAAATAAATATATATGTATATGTATGGATATACATGTGTGCTTATAATTTATGTATGTGGTGTGCATGTATATATATACATTATACACATTACATATATACATATATATTACATATATATGTGCATACATGATTTTCACAGTTTTCCAATGAAAAATATTGGCCAAGGTATATGTTTCTTTCTAGAAAGAAAACTACCAATGTTAAATTTTTTTAAGAGATTTTATTTATTTGTTTATTTGAGAGAGAGACAGCATAAGCACAAGCAAGGGAAGAGGCAGATGGAGAGAGAAAGGGAGAAGAAGCAGACTCTTTGCTGAGTACAGAGCCTGAGGCAAGGCTTGGTATCAGGACCCTGGGATCATAACCTGAGCCAAAGACAGACACTTAACTGACTGAGCCACCCTGGCACCCTCCACTAATGTTAATTTTTAAATCAAATCCTTAAAAAAAAACACAAAAAACTATGAGAAATAAAATGTATACAGCCAAAGTTAAGAGCTTAAGGTATTTAGTGAAGATACAATTAATAAAATAAAGTTTACCCAACAGTGTAACCATAGATAAATAATCATTGCTTACTCCTTTCTACAGAGATATCCTACACTAGCCAATCATTTTACCTAACTGCATTAGGTCTTTTAAGAATGTTCAGAAGCTGCATCAAGTGTCTTCCTATAATAAAAATACCCACTGTGTTCTCACTCAGCTTGTTAAGAAATCAAAGAAAGAAATTAAGTTAGTTTGGCATGATTTGTTTTTGATGAGCCCATGTTGCCTCCTAATTATCACATTATTTTCCTCCAGATGTTTGCAAATTGAGTGAGCACAGAGATTCTCTTTGTTGAAATGCACCATGAAAGCCCTGGACAATAGACTATGTCTGAAAGCTTTTGAGTTACTAGGTTTTCTAGTATTTTAAAATGGAGCTTATCTGGCTGAAAAAAAAAAATGTGCACATACTTCAAAACATGACTATTTAAGATTAAAATTGTCTATGTAGAAGTTACAGAGCTAATGATGAAAAAAAAAAAACAAAACCTCTGAATCCTATACACTATGGAAGTCCCAGGATCATGTGCTCTTAACCGTTCAAACAAACAGGGATAGTAGTGGTATGAAAACTAGAACATATGGCTCAAAAATACACAGCAGATGCAAATGTATATGGCTATAGGTAAAAACACATATATATCTGTAATTTGGCAACACACTGATCATCTTGATTATGGTTTACTCAGTTTGTGCAGTTTTGCCACAGCATATAATCCCCTAGGGCACAACTGAGATCTAACTTTCATGCAAGGTAAACAAGGAAATAAAGCTGCATTTTTTTCAATACTTTTATCTAATATCAGCAACAGCAGTGAGTGGACAAAACACTTGCCAAGACTGTTGACCTCTGTGTCTCTTTATCTACAAAGCAAGGTTAATGAGAGCAGTCAGGGAAAAGGGTTTGATGAATGAATGAGACATACTGTGAAGACAGAATGCTAACAAAATAAGTAGTTGTCTCATATCAAAAAATCAGACCATAAACATGGAATATTTTAAATATTCACTTTGAACTATAACAGAAGTGGAAGCAAGAGGCACTGTAAGGCTGCAGAACAGATTAGGTTCTCCTATAGCCCAAGAGATATAAATGCCCATTAATTCACTCTTGGCAAAATTGGCTGTCAATAATTTTATAGATCTAAGGTGATAGCCCTGAAATGCTTATAAAATTAAAAGGGAAGTCAAGTATCTCTTTAGTGCTCCGAATAACCCTTACTCAATCTCCTCTCCTCACAAATATTTTTGAGAGAATGAAAGAGAAGCACAGGTTTATAAAACAAACAAACAGACAAAAACCTGTATTGTAGCCAAAATGCCTGAACTGTTTGATCGTATCACTATAAATATTCAAAAGGGAAAAAAAGAAGAAAGAAAGAAAGGGAAGAAAGAAAAGAAAAGGAAAGAGAAGAGGAAGGGAAGGAAGGGAAGAGAAAATAGAGAAGAAAAACTCAAACAATGAACGCACCTATAAAATAAACTTCACATACTCATTTAACTTTGTAACACCCTGACTCCTGGAGAATCAATTCTCAATATTCTCTATTACAGAAAACTTCAAAAACTTCACAATCTTGAAATGTTGTAAGTACATCTGGCTTATTCTGAAATTACATTTCCTTCCAGAGTTATATATGTGCTGGGAATGCCCTGACACCACAAACTGACTGCCTAAAGTTTTACTGGTGAGACCAGTTAAAAACAACTCACCATGTTGCTATAGACTTATTAGTACTGGTGACAAACAACAAAGCCCTCCTGAGAAGCAAATGCTGAGTAGACGGTCAGCTGTATCCACTCCCTAACCAAGGATCCCATTATCACTTCACCATGAACTTGATTCAAATTCAGCAAAATTATAAGTTCCAACATACAATGGATTAGGTGGCATTATTAGAAAACATAATGTTAAGTGTGCCACAAGGATTCATTGCACTGAACACAATCTTAATTTTTCTTTCCCCCCTTTACTCACAAATTCCCACTAAGCATTTAGGTTTCTCACATGGACTCGTGTTGACTCAAAACCCTCCATGAGATTCCTTCACCTGATTGCTGCTAATAATGAATCCAAACTACTTTGCTTCCTTTCTCTGTTAAGATTCCTGTTTTAGGGATGCCTGGGTGGCTCAGTTGGTTAAGCGGCTGCCTTTGGCTTAGGTCATGATCCCAGCTTCCTGGGATTGAGTCCCACATTGGGCTCCTTAGTCGGCGGGGAGCCTGCTTCCTCCTCTCTCTCTGCCTGCCACTCTGTCTGCCTGTGTTCACTCTTTCTGACAAATAAATAAATAAAATCTTTAAAAAAAAAAAAAAGATTCCTGTTTTATGCTCATTTCCTCACAGGCTTGATCTCTGGCAGGTAATGTGTACAGATGATTGTTCGTCTTGTGTAACATATTTATGTTCTAAGAGACTCTCTGAAGATGCAATGATTTAAAAAAATATTTAAAGGAGTATGAGGGTAATATGAGTCCTAGGGCTAGGTAGTAGAGAGAGATTATGCATAAGAGGGCCTCACAGAACTCATGAAGTCGTATCATATAGACAGCTGCCTGCCCTTCAATAAAAAAGGTCATAAGCTATAGTGCCTTGTAGTCCTTCTAACATGCTAAGCACGATGTAATCATGGGAATGAAGATTTGGAAATAGACAGTAATGGCATAAAAACAAATGGGGAGAATGTTGATAGGTATATAAAATGTCATTGAGATGTAAATTCCTAGGTAATTTCACCTTCTCGTTGTGTTATGGGAGAGCGCTTGGATTATATATGGCTATGTACACCAAGCTGTGCTTCAATTCATAGAAAGACACTCAGTTCTTTTGGGGAAATTCAAGGAGAAATATTTGCCACTTCCCTTAACTTGAATTGTACCTCTGAATGCTGATAGCCAAATGTGAAATTGCAACCAAAACTGTCTCAAAAAGACAATAAAGTGCATTTATTTCTGTTAGCCATTTTCCACTTATATTGTTATGAATTCTTCAATGCTATCACTCCAGCAAACAAATAAATCAAAATTTAAGTTCAAAACTCTTTCCACGTCTAACAGCAGTGACTCTAAATCAAACAAGTAAATTTTAATAATGCAGTATCTTCTTCACCAAAGGATCTGGAAGTCTGAATGGCAAAAATAATCCTCATTTATCTTAATTATGAAAACATTTATCCTTTACCTAGCATAAAGTAAAAGACAAAGATAGTTCTCCCTTAGAACGACAAAGTCAGAAAACTACAATCTCTATTATAATGAAATTAATAGAAAAAATAACTCTGAGATCTTGGCAAATATGTGTATTTATATATATAATATACATATGTAAATAAACTAAAATTGTATCATGTCAGATCATTCCTTTCCTCCCATAAAATAATGAGACCACTAAAATCCAGGTGCACTATGGAGGATTATGCAGGTGGATAAGGATTTTTCTTTGTAATATTAGTTCAAAGATAATTGTCTAAAAAGTCATCAATAATAACATACTTTATATACCAAGAGACATCTTTGTCCTTAAGCCCTCCCAAGAGTTTTTCAAAGTACTCCACAGTCACGATCCCAATCTCATTCTCCCTCACAAGATTGTTTGCGTAACACCAGTTTCTTATTATTTGAGTCAATTCTACGAATTAGCTAAGGACTGTGTTTCTCTTTCTTTTCCCTTCTATTGTCAATCTTTTAAACAATTTCCTGATTGTTATATTCTCCAGCTACAAAGGACAGAGAAGAAGCTCTTATTTATAATGCCTGCTCTATTTTTGGAGTAAAAGGTTGAAAAATCATCAAAAATAATGTTTTAGTTTTTGTAGTTGCTTATATATATTGAGTTTCTAAGATTTTCCTGGGTTAGCTAGCATCGGTGGTATACATTAAGTGTATATAAAAAAGTCTACAAAGCATCTCTGGACCTAAATTATGGTTAAATACACATACACACACACAAACATATATTCCTGGCTCTGATTTAATACTGTACCTACTTATACTAGTTATTTTAAAATATGATCCCAAACTCCCAAATGTAGTTGTCCATCATATGATATGGCACACTGGGTTTATATATATAAATTATTGAAATGAAATTTATTAAAAACAGTAATTTAATATTAAATTATTATTATTGAAATTTGTTTTAGAATTTCAACCTATCTTTGGGGAAACAAAATTCAACCCATAACAGTATCCTGTAAAGACATAGCCAACTATAAAACTATAACAAAACAAAGATGTCTAGCAAAATATTCCCAAAGTGGAGTTTCAAAACCATTGCAACTGCATATATGGAATATTCTAAGTATTTCCAGGAGGATTTAATGATGAGTTTGGAAAGAGAAGAACCAAGGTTTTTTCCAGAGCTAAACGACTTCTTGTCCTCTTAAGTTCTCCTAAGAATAAGTTACAGAAGTCTGTTGCATTAATAACCAAGGGCAATATGTAGTCTGTAGTAATTATACTGATAACATGATCAACTAATGAAGTTCATTAGTCTAGTTGATGGAAACAGGGATTTATTGACTTTTTTATTTGCCACTGGTAAATGAGTACTGTATAGCGGTTCACCATCTAGGCAAAGTATAAAATAAATGCATTCTTTCAGCATCTCATTGGTCCTAATTAATTTGTTCTTTTAACTCATTTAGCTAGAATTATCCAGAGCACACAAAATTTAAAGACCTATTTAAGCAATAATACATATAAGTACTGTATTAATTATGGATAGGCCAATTATTGTTATGAAATTCAACACAATCCAAAGTGATTTCACACTGCTCAGGGTCAAATGTATTTTATTAATATTTACTATATCCTTAAACATCTTGGCTCCAGAACAAACCAGAATCAAAGCTCCAAGTAAAACTCCTCAAAAAAGCATGGCCTCAGATTATAAAATTTACTAAGAATAGACTATATCCAAAAGCTCCAGAAAATGACCAGTCGTTAAACTTAATGTTCTACTTCTCAAGATAGAAAAATATTTAGGAAATAGAAAACAAAGATCTCTTTCAATATTCCAAGAAAATACACGTCATCATCATCTAAGCACAGCTTCCTACCAATTCTATGCCCCTTTAGCTTCTTCACAAAGTGTCATCAGTATCACTCTTTGATTTATACATATTCACTGATCTAACAGGATATACACTTAGATTTGAACTAAGGACCTTGTGTAAATATTTCAAATTTACCATGTAACAGAGCCAACCCATTTAGCAAGCTTTTGAAAGGCAGAGTGTGGGAGGGCAGCAGTTCTATACCTTTTCCCAGAACAAAAAGAAGGTCAAAAACCATGCCTTAACTTCTAATGCCTGGCAGGAATTATATGCTGTGCTTGTTCCAGACTGTTTTCTTGATCCCCATTATATTGTTAGCTCAGCAGAGGAAAGAGACAGTTTTTAAAATGTCACAGTAGGAAGTGTTTTAATATTGAGTGGTAAATCCCCAGAGACAAATGCAAAGTATATCCATGTTAACACTGCCTTTGAAGCAGGCACAAGATTGTTAAAATAAGTAACTTGGGTCCCTTTGCTTTGGTTGAAGTTGTTTGTGGTCTGGGGTTTTTTGGGGGTTAGGGAAAAGGAAAACTGTTTTCCATAAAATAGAATTATTATTGTGTTCTTAG
>ML110859.1:0-107035 GCA_003697995.1 Taxidea taxus jeffersonii
CACCTCAGGTAACAGAAACATTAGTAGTCATGTTTTGGAGAGTCTTAAAATTCACAGTAGCATCCAAATGAACTCCTGAGAATCCTCTCTAGGTCTACTGGCCACACAGACCAGCAGGTTGGCTTCCCTTCCTTTCGCTAGCCAGCCCTAACAATGGTTATGCCTATAATTCCTGAGACAAACCCCTACCTAGTCGAATATCTGGAGAGAATTCTGATCTTCTGGCTGAAATCTACAATACAGGAAAATGCCACAACTTTGGTATGTCCAAAAAAATGACGAAGAATTAACCCTTTAGAAAGTTAAAACACAAAGAAATAAACAACAAAACCACCCTCCTGGTGAAGCCATAGATCAAGGTTTTTGCTATGTAATGATCTACTAAAAGGGCTACTTTTATGGGAAATAGAAGGACTATTCTGAACTTACTATAAGGAATTATTCTAAACCACTTTATTTTGGTTATACATTTTTTGACAGGAATTGGAGGAAAAGTAGTTCACTAAAGGAGCATAAACTCAAAGCTTGAATTGAATGAATGAACCATCACTTGGGTTCTTACTCTAAGTCAGGATAAACTCCACAGGCAGATCTCACTTTGGTTTCAATTAATCTCATCAAACTCTTTACCAGTGGGCTATGTTACTATATTCAGCCTACCATATCTGGTGTTATAACAATAGAATTGAAATATTTTGAAAATCATGCATCATTTTAATTATTGAAAATATGACATTTAATATCAGAGAGCATTAAATGATGAATGAGTTAATGCTAAAGGAAAACAAATTCCAGTTTCCTGCTCCAAGAAACATTTCATACCAGTGACTAAAATTTAGGGTTTTGTTTCAAAGTTAATCACAAAACTAATGTTGATTTAGAAGAGATCTTTACGCATGTACCAGTTAAGGAAAACACCTCCATGAGCAACCTGAATAAAAGCTCACTTCAAAGTAATAAAAAGTTCAAATTGTAGCTCTCTGTGTTTGTGATTTTATATTCAGCTTAAAAAAGATGACTCTCCCTTAATAGAAAACACTTGTTGTTGTCAAAAGAAACATTATGGTCCATTAAGAGTATTTAAATATTTCATTGTTACAGAGAACCCATCATTCAAATCACTGAATATTTATTCCCTTTTCATCTGTTAAAAACAAGGCTAAATTACAGAAGTTATTCATTAAAGATCTATTTAGTCTATAAGAAGTAAATGAAGCTTTCCCAACTAAAAATAATCCTGGCCTCTTGCTACATTTTTAGCATGCTAGCAAATGACATACTGATATGTGAAGAGCTAGACAGTTACAGTGAACCCAATGTGCTTCTGGCACAAAGTCAAACAATGTTCTATCAGGCAACACTACTGCCTACTATATAATGTGACACCTAACTCTATCAGTAACATCATATTCAACTTCCAGATAACTTTTACTATTGACATGTTGCGCTTAGCATCAAGTGACAAGAGAATGTGTCCAGTAAAAAGTTCTGAACCTCAGACACACCAGAGGCCTGACAACCTAATCTATGTTCAACTGAGCATTTTGGTCAACTGATAACAAATGTCACAAGTAACAACCAATTGTGGGAGAAGTTGATTCTAAGGCAATTGCAGAGGGCAGAATCCCTCTGATGGTTCTAGAACATGTTACAGTTCATCTGAAACAATGCATGGACAAGTAGAAGAGCCAGAAAGTGATAGCAGAGCAGCTATTTTTGTTAGAGTGGAGCAGAGGAGAAAACTTAAGTTCAAGAATGACTGCATAAGCTATGATTTACGAATGATCTCCAAGGCAGCAGCGTTTTCTAAAGGACAGATATTGGTAGAGAAAATTGCCTGGATGTTTTCAGGTAATATTGCTTAATTTCTTGAAAATGTAACATGACTTATGAGAAAATAATGCTAATCTCCATTTGCTGACCCACCAGATACCAGACATTGTATCATACCCTTTATTTCTTTAACATATTTAATTCTGGTAACAGCGCTTCCAACTAGTCATTATTATCTTCATGTTTTAAATGATTAAGGTGCAGGAGCTTAACGACTGCCCAAGATCACACAGCTAGCAAGTGGAAGAGCCAACATTTGATCCCAAATGTATATGGCTCAAAGTCCAAGCTTCTTTCCTATTCAAAAATGCGTGAATTCCATATTTAACATTGCTTATGTACATCTATAAACAAACATGTATTCATACTATGAATACACATATTTTTAGAATATCATTCATAAACAATTCCTTGGGCATTTTGAAAACTCTAATAGACACTTTAAGGGGGAAAGCTATGTAGACCATATTTCTGCTCTACTATTATGAAAGACTGAAAAATCATAAAATCATGAAAAAAATGGAAACTCATTTAAGAGAGAAAGGGTTTTTGGTGCAGACTAAGAATATGTAAATGATTTAATCAGTTTTCTGGACTGATTTTCAGAGTACTGAAAACAATCTCCCCAGGAAAGTTTAAGTATTAAATATGGTTTTTATAAGATATAGAAATAGAGAAAGGAACATTCAATAAAATATTTTTGAGGAAAAAGCATCAGCACTTAGTAAAATTTTGGATATCTCAGAGAAAATTCAAAAATTCTTTCACATTATTTGCCATAAAATAAGCCGCTTTGGGGAAGCTGCAGAAGATAGATTAGCAGGATGTAGAAACCAGCCAAAACGATGCAGAGGCTGGAGGCTGATTTCCTCGAAAAAAAGCTAAAAATATACTTCTTCATCAAACAAAGAAAGTTCTGGAGATTGGCATATATGTTTTTCCTGTAGTTTGAAAATAAGAATGGAACCCTCTTCAACTTACTAAGACTGATGATTCAATCATAAAATACCTCTTCATTTGATTACTTTAGGAAGCTCTCTTCAGCTGTCCTGAGATTTTTTTGTCTTGTTTTGTTTTGTTTAAATTTCTTTCTTTGCTTTGTTTGAGTCAACCTAGTAGGAGGTTTAGAATATCTAGGATGTGTTTCCTGGTAGCTCAAGAGAAAAATCAGCTGAATAAAAAGCATTTGTATCTGTAGGTGACATATGAGCAAACCAAGATCATTCTCTAATTAGCTTGGCAAACTTCAACAACTCAGTAGCTTTGTTTCTGTCTCATTTTCTTCCATTATAAAATAAGGGGATAGGCTGGATGACATTTTCAAATTTATCAACTCTAACTTCTAGAATTTTGTATACCAATCTGACTTCAAGGGGTGGAGCTTGGGACTGTCACCCTCCATGTTATATGCCTTGATTACAGCTCTTGCTGCCTTGTTTCTAAATAATGATATGTTTTAAACTTTCATGAACAAACCATATTGATTTCTTAACCATTATTTTGTGATAGTTGACATAATTCTATTACCTTCAGTGCACACCATGGCAAATATCCACTAAGTGCCTTCTAAAAATAATCCTGAGTCCACACATTTTGAATACCTAGAAGAGTACCCTCCCCTCCTCCTTTTACACTCGGGATTGATTTCATTGGTCTTTTCAGTAAATAAATACCCCATTCTTTTCAATCTTGTCCTTTCTTTCCCAACTTATTTTACATACTCTAACAAGTGACTTTACTGGGCCCCTCACACTATCTGACCAAACTCAGTGTGACTTGAACCTCTGAAAAGAAAACCTTTGCATTTACTCTTTTGATCGTTTTAAGAGTATGTCAATCTCTGCCTATCACTTTCTTGTTCTAGCAAGGGTAAGTCTGGTCACCACTGCCAGGTCCTTATCAAATTTCTCTCGCTTTTGTGATAAGCGTTTGGGATTTCAACTGACTGAGGGAGGCTCCCTGAGACCGTGGCTACAGGTGGATTCCCTGAGCTATCTTCATCTGTCCCACATCTCTCTGCATCAGTGGAGCTGGATTATAATGTTGCCTTTGTGTAACAAGGAAAACTTTTCTATTTGTCTGTCAAATGTAAATTTACTAAGTCTGGCATCCACAAGGTAGTTTTGAGGAAAGAGTGCTTTGGAGTGGATCAGGTTTGAGTTTTGAAGCCACAATTCTCTTTGCTTTATTTGTTTTGTTTTGTTTTGTTTTTAAACAAGTAATTTAAACCATTTTCTTAAAAAGGGTTATTCTGCAAGTCCAGAAAGATGAGTCTGGCAACTTTCCTTCCATTGGCTCCTATGGTGATAAACGATAGCATAATTTCTGTTTACCCAGCTCTGAAATTTTGAAAAATAATTCAGGATTTGGGTAAATAACCCACAGAGTATCAGGGTTCAGTTTCCATCCCCCAGTTTTGTAACTAGAGCAATTTCAGCTCACCTAAGTGGTTAGATTTAATGTTTCAGGTAAGAGAGAGATGGGGCACTCAGGAAGGAGACCCTTTCCTAGTTATTCTCCCTTCCTGTCACTCTCCGGTTCTCTGCAAGAGCTGACATCATTGCTGCCATTGTACTCCTAGAAGCTTATCCCCACTGCCTACTTGCTCTTCAGAACTGAATTTACTTTTCACCATATCACAAGCAAAACATTTAGAATCCCGTACCTCACCAACCACTTATAATGAGGCTGTTCTCCAATGAAGAATTATTTTATGTATCCATTTCCGAGGGGTGCAACAAATTACCTCACATTTAGTGGTCTAAAACAACAGAACTATATTCCCTCGCAGTTCTGAAGGCCACAAGTCTGAAATCAGGAGGTCAGCAGGACTATGTTCTCTCCAAAGCCTCCCAGGGAATACCCTGCATTTTCTCTTCCACCTTCTGGTGGCTCTAAACATTTTCTTGGATTGTAATGGCATCACTCCAATCTCTGCCTCCAGGCTCACATTACCTCCTCTTTTGCGTGTCTTTTAGGTGTGTCTGTATACAATCTCCTTCTGTCTCTGTCTTGTAAAGCTATAAGGACTTTTGTGATGGTATTTTTGGACCCACTGTACAATTTAGGGAAATCTCTCCATCTCAAGATCCTTAACTTAGTCACATCCACAAAGACCCCTTTTTTCAAATTAAGTAACGTTTACAAATTCCAGAGATTAGGATTGCTACCTTTCAGTGACCATTATTCAGCCCGCTACACTCAGCCATTGCAGGTCTGGGTCACAAATAATTTTACTTCTGTGGATCTTTAGAAGAAACAGTTTATGATTTCTTTTAATGAAGAGTTGGTAGCAAACATCTCTATGTACATTTATATAGTACCAGCCTACATTGTCCCTTATCAATCTGGAGTATTTATCCCAAGAAAGGACACTGTCCCTAAACTTTTCCTACCCTAGAATGATTTCCCTACCTTCTTCATATGTCTTCCCCACATCCTATCTTCTGAAAAACAATATTTTTCCTATTAATAAAAATATTTATTATAGTAAAGGCTACCTTTAGCTCCTTTATCTTCTTCTATGTTCCTTCCTTCATCATGTATTTCTTGAGTCCCCATAATGCTCCAAGATTTGTAACAGCCACTGACTTTTAATTTGAAAGTCTCTTATCCTTAATTTACTTAGGAGACTTAAGGACTTTTATGAAAACATTCTTATATGCTGTTTTGCCAGCCAAGTCTTCAAAATAGATTGGTAGGTGTGTAGAAGTACAACCACTCCTCTGAGGGCAGAGGAGAACCAGACTTCCTCTGTTGGTATCCCAAGATTTCAAGTACATTTCAAGACACTTCTTATATCCCCAGAAGTCCTATCAGAGTACCATCAGTAAAGCATGAAGCTAGCCAGGGTGTCAGTGAGTAACTAAAGGGAGAATGGGATAGTTTTTACCCAAAGGAGGCCTTCAACAAAGGAAGGTGCCACCATCAACAATATACCACAGGGAGTGTTTTCTTAAGAGGAGGGAAACTAAGTATGCAAAGTCCAGAAGAAAATCGATCTAACCTGAGATTCAAAAATTACCTCAAAGACATTATCAGATGAGAAGGAGGTCTCATTGACAAGGTAGTTGGGCAGGGAGACAAGTGATGGGAATCTTAATATAGAGAAGCCAAGAAACATATTCTCAGAAAATTTCCCAAGCTTATTTTTCTAATTATAAATTAATGTATACTTGTGGAAAATTTGCAAACTACAGAAATGAATTTTACAAGATTTATAAAAGTCATTCAGAATTCCTATCACCCAGATAAAACCATAACTAATGTTTTACTGTATTCCCCATAAGTCCTTTTTATAAAAATACATGTTTATTGTAACATAGAAGATACCTTATATGTATTATTTTGTACCCTACTTTAATTTTGCTTAATGCTGCATGGAGACCATTATCCAATTATATTAGATATCTTTGTAAACATGATTTCACTGAATGTATATTATCTCATCATGTAACTTTAAGCATTCTTCATTCTTGGACATTTGTTTCAGATTCCATGCTATATAATGTTGTAGCAAACATTCTAGTGCACAATGCTTTATATGGATCGTTAATTATTACTATAAGTTCCTCGATGTAAAAATACCAGGTCAAGAAAATTAACACTTTTAGGGCTCCCGACACATAGTAATAAAATTATATATAAATAACTTAGCATAGTTTCTGGCATATAGAAAGTACTAATTAATGCTAGCCAGTGTTTAATAATCACTTTTCATTCAAAAAGATGGTAGCAATTTATACTCCCGTTGCCATCCCCCTTTAACTACAATTTTGTTAGAAACACAACTCTGAATCTCCTTTGAAGCTGGGAGGTGGAAACCAACTACCTACTCCCTGATCTGTACAGGTTTCAGGTGTGACACTTGCTATATTTCAATCTCTCCAAACAACTTTCAGAAATGTTCTAATGCTCAGACAACCCCTCTCTAAACCTGATCGATTACAGCTGTGCTGTACACAGTATACATTTTCTGAAATCTGGGGATAAAGCAAAAGGAAGGGACACCAGCACTGAACAGATGGCACTTATCTCTCCATCAAAATGGGAAGTATTCTACGTGGTTTGATATCCTCTAGGGAATAACTTTCTATTTTATCCATACCTTGTCCAATGAGAAACTACCAGGGTAAATTTTCTATTTCATCATGCACTTAGCATATTGTCACTATGAACATTTCCTCTTCTCTCCCCTATTTTGGGAGTTTGATACATGGAGTTTGATACATGAAGTTGTGTTATAGTTGCTTTGCTTTTGAACATGGGGATGATTTATAAGGATTTTATACAAGTGTGTGCTGGACAACCTAAAAGGATGGACCTCTCATCAGTCTCAAAACTGGGAAGGAAAAAGCAATATCCTGGGGCACATGGGTGGCTCAGTGAGTTAAAGCCTCTGCCTTAGGCTCAGGTCATGATCCCAGGGTCCTGGGATCAGACCCACAACAGCCTTTCTGCTCAGCAGGGAGCCTGCTTCCCTTCCTCTCTCTCTGCCTGCCTCTCTGCCTACTTGTGATCTGTCTGTCAAATAAATAAATGAAATCTTTTTTTTTAAAAAAAGCAATATCCTATCCTTTATTCAGCTGTCATGAAGTTCAACTTGAAATACAATGATTTTAAGCCTAAGCATGTATGCTATCCAAGTATGGATTTTATATTATACTTCATATTATAATGGTAGTTTAATATGTTTTGTGTAATTCCATAAAATTTCACCCTAATGTTTCTTATAGTAGAAATGATTCAGCTACACTACAAGAAAATCATGTACCCTTACTTAAAAGTTCATTATGAATTTCTCTTATTTGATCACCCAGTCTACATATAGTCATTATCCAAGTCTCTCGGCTCTACTATTACATGTGAATTCCACTGCATAACATCATGAGCTACATGCATTACATCAATTAGAAAAGTCATTTCAGTTTGAAGGTCAGCGGTGGGTTTCTTCCCATAAGCACGTAACTCTTTACAACACAAGCCATGTGTTCAGTATTAGATTAAAGAACTAAGAGCTCTGTTTAGGCAGGAAATACATCTTACTCATTATTACAATAAGTGCTTAGCATGGTGCACATAGTAGAAGATTCATTTATTTGAGAGAGAGAGCAAGAGGGGGAGAGGAGCAGAGGAAGAGGATCTTCAAGCAGACTCCCCACTGAGCACAGAGCCTAACATGGGGCTCATCCTCACAATCACAAAAATCACAACCTGAGCTGAAACCAAGAGTCATATGTTTAACTGACTGAGCCACCTATGTGCTTTCAGGTTATTTTTCTAAAAGGAAGGGAAAGTGGGTAGGAGATTTAAAAAGGAGAGAAGGTAAGAAGGGAGAGAGAGAGAGAGGAAAAAAGTCAGGCAGGGAAGGAGTGGGGAAAAAGGAAGAAGGAAGGAGATTGAAGTAACCCCACAACATGCAACAATTTACTTTAGCCTCCCACTCACCTCTTTCAGGCTACCTTTGGTGCTGATTATTTAAACGGATTCATGACTGTTATCATACTTGACCTCGATTTAGTCACCAGGCTTTGTCTTTTCTTTCTTCCTTCCTTTCTTTTCTTTCTTCTTATCTTTCTTTCTTTTCTCTCTTTCTTTCTTTCTTTTTTACAATTCACTCATTTATTTCAGAGGGAGAGAGGGGGAGAGAGAGAGAGAGCACGTGGGGTGGGAGGAGGAAAGGGAGAGAGAGAATCTCAAGCAGATGCCCCACCAAGTGTGGAGCCTAAATCAGGACTCAATCTCATGACCCTAAGATCAAGAAATGAGCTAAAATCAAGGGTCAGACACCAACAACTGAGCCACCCAGATGTCTTTTTTTTTTTCTTTTACTGCTGATTTTGTCTTTGTAATACAATCTTAGTAGTTGTTTGTTAGGCTGTTACTTTTAGGTCCAATTACTACTTCTACTCTCTTGTTCAAATAGATTTCTTTCTTTGTTCCAGGATCGTCTCTGCACACCATTGGTTTGGTTTGGAATTTTCTAACCTGGACCTTGGTAAAATTCCCTTTAACTGAATATTAATGTCACAAAAATTCTGGCTGGTCCACCTATTCTAAGAGGATCTATAAAAAAATTTGCCTAGAACTCTAAATTCTCTAATGCTCTGAAAATAATTATAAACATATTTATGACTTTGCAGTAGCAGCCAACAAAATTTAAAAAATATCCTTATATGCAATTTGGAAAGGACTTTCAGGTCTGCACAAATAATTAGTGTGAAGGTAATCTAACATGGACAAACAAATGTAAACTCAAGCTTCTCTCCTTCTCCTCTTCTCCTTTTCTTCTTCTCCCCCTTTCTGTCACACATATGCCCACACACAAACACACCAACAAGTGTTTGAGTGTTTTTCCCTAGTCTTAGGTAATCCATCTTTGATGATGGTAGAAAGAATATGATATTATACTTCAAATCTGAGCTCTAATATTTATAACTGTGTGATATTAGGGTTTCATTTTTTAATAAAGGATTTATTGTAAAGAAATTTACTTTATAGGGTGTAATTAATATTTTTGAGATTTTATTTATTTGAGAGAGAGCATGAGTGAAGGGAGGGAGATAGCCAGAGGGAAAGGGAGAAGCAGATTCCCCACTGAGAAAGGAGCTGGACCCCAGGCTGGATCCTAGGACCCTGGGATCATGACCTGAACCAAAGGCAGATGCTTAACTGACTGAGCCACCCATGTACCCTGAGGGTATAATTAATTTTATAATTTGCTTTAGAAGTTATAAAAGTAGAATTATTCCAAAATTAATTTATTCTGTTTATTCAAATAAAATAACATTAAGGACATCATCATTTTTACCATACATATTCAAGTTTTTTAAATACCTAATTTACTTTCTTGCCAATTTATTTTCACTCATGTCTATATTTCCTAAAAGCTATGATATAGATCATCAGAGAATATCTCAAGTTTCTATATACCTTTAGGGGCATATAAAATCAGAGGATTTTTGAGGATCAAAATACTGCTTTTTGAAATTTCATTTCCTTTGATTTTGAAATTCCATGGAAATAAATTCTGTCCTCCAAATTGAATCAATTAATTGCTTATAACTTGACTGTGAATTTTTACTTATGAATATTGGAAGTAATAGTCAATTAGGAATCAAGAAGATAGAAACCCCAACCTTTGAATCTTCTGGACTGCATTTGATCTATGGAGATCATTATAGATGCAGAAGGGGCCCTAAGAAGAGAAGACACACTGTGGCCAAAAAGATCATCATCATCATCATCAGTATACTAGTGGTCTGTAATTTAAAGTATTATGACAGTCCATGTGGGAACTAGGTCATTTTTTGGTCAACACAGGCTTTTTACTCTTGTCACAATAGCTTGTTTATTATATTTTGATCTTAATCCACATGCCTTATACTGCTGTGTCCTAAAATGATCATGTCTCAATCTGACAAGAGGAGGAAAAGTTTAGGAGTTTATTTATGGAGTACATCCTATTTTAGGTTTAGGATCACCTCACCCTTGAGCTTTTAAGAATTTTTTAAAAAGATTTTATTTATTTATTTGAGAGAGAGAGAGTGAGCGACTGCAAGTGTGCAAGAGCAGGAGGATGGGTCAAAGGGAGAAGCAGACTCCCTGCTGAGCAGGGAGCCTTATACTGGGCTCCATCCCTGAACCCCCAAGATCATGACCTGAGCGTGAATTCTCTTTCAAAATCCCTTTTTGTCTGCCTGCTTCTCCTCTATATAGCTTCAACTGAAAATAAAATATTCAAACATCAACTCTCTATTATCTATCTATTTACCTCATCTATCTAATATTGGGCTAAGGAGATAGACAATACAAAGCTGAAGAAGAAACTCTGTGACCTTAAGGAAATTTGCCACAAAATATTGTGACAAATGAACAGATTAAATAAGTCTAACAAAGTGAAGAGTAGGGCAGTTGGTAGAGTCAGAGGAAGGAGAGATTATACTCATTTGAAAAGATTCAGAAAAGTCTTCATAAAGAGGTAACAGTCAAGAAAGAATATGCAAGAAAGAACCTTAAAATGATTACGATTTTTGTCAAGTAACACTGGGGGGAGGGTTATTTGCTAGAAAATATGCAATCACTGAATATTTTTGAACAGGAATTGTAGGCATCTGACATCAGAAGGATGTCATCCTCTATACCCAGGGTTTGACAAATAACAGCTAAGGAAGTACCTCAAACTTTTTAGTGGCAATTTTATGCATCCCAAACAGAGATCTTATTTTATTTGGGTTTTTTTTTTTTTTTTTTTGAGAATGAGAGAGAGAGATCACAGTGGGGGGATAGGCAGAGAGAGATAAGCAGACTCCCCGATAGGTGTGGTGCTCCACACAGGGCTCAATCCCAGGACCCTGAGATTATGACCTGAGCCAAAGTCAAACCCTTAACTAACTGAGCCATCCAGGCAACCCACCCAAACGGAGATTTTGACACTCAAAGACTGTTTAGTTCTAGCAACCCTCACATATTTAAAACTGGTAATAAATTTTATGCAATAATTAGCTATTCCTATAACATTTCAAAAGATCAAAAAATTTGAACAACTACCTTTTCTTTGTTGATAAGCAACCTTTGGTTATCTTTTGGTTGGTGGTCTTTCTAAGGAAGTATGTTTTTTCTTTAAAGTAACTTTGCATCATTCTTGTAAAATGTTTCTACTCAAATCTAGCAAGATGGAAATTATTCTATAGATTTAAATATCAAAAACCAAAATTTTCCATCACAGAGTATAACTGTATATTTCCTTGGGTCACACGCTGAAAATCTTATGTTCATGTGTATGTGATCTATGTGCCTATATTGACAATGCAGTGATTTTCAGGGTTATCCTAAGTCAGATGCACAGTGCTAGATTATTGAAATATTTAGGTAAAAATTCTAATTGGTTTCTACATAGACCATTTCTTAAATACATGAGAATTAAAAAAGGAAATTCCTACTTCCAAATATAGCTTCATGGGGAATTTCTGGAAAGTTTTGTGCATCTAACTGTGACTTAAAGCCTAGAGTAGGGTACCTCTCTGACCTTGGAGAGACAAGAGATCTTCTGTCCCTCACAAGTTGGATTAGAGGACATCAAAGCCCTGAGGATGTTCCAAAGGCCAATAGCTTCAACCAGTTCTACTAGATTTTCAGAGAATAAAAATTATCTTCTTTAGTCTTGTGTCTGCCCATTGCATGAATAAGAAAGGACAGAAGTAAAAATACATCTCATTCACAAAGGAGACCCTGGCTTAGCAGTGCCACATTTTCTGGAACTTGCCTTTGTTAATTTTGGAGGCATTCTATTTATTGAGAAATATATACATTGGCTTGGAATGAAATAAATAATCAATTCAACTTCTCCAAAATTCCTAAACATCTACATTGCAGGTACTATATATCTAGGAAACACAATTCACACATTCCTTGTTCAGGGAGTAGGTAGCCCTCTTGGAAACATCCTAGTCATTCCTAGGCCCAAAATATTACTCCTTCTGCCACATCTTCACCTGTTCTCCTCATGAGATTTCATCTTTGGCATCGAGTTCAGTGCTTTCTCGCCTCTCCCATATTGCCTAAGGCTAACCTGAGCTTTTGTGATCATTTTACTTTGAAATAGAAATTAGCCTATTGCTTAAGACAATACTGCTAGGTAATACAAATAAGTCTTTGTATTTTTTTCCTCTTCATATATTTTTCCTCTTCATTGTCTGCAGATTGAAACTTGATGTACAGTGTTTTCCACATTTAAGAGTTAATTGAAAGCCTAAATGAGCCGGGGAGAAAACCAGCCCTGGGCATAAATTTTCCTTGATGCTTTTAATTTACTGATTAACTTAAGAAAGCTCCTCTTCCTGAGAGATTCTATGGATTTGAAAAGAATTAAATTCTCTTAGTTTCATCTAAAGTTAGTGTTAAATTCCACACCAAATATATCATCCCACTTCTGTTAGAATGGCTATTTTCAAAAAGAGATAACAAATACTGGCAAGTATATGGAGGAAAGTGAACCTTCTACACCTTTGGTGGAAATGCAAATTGGTGCAACCACTATAGAAAACAGTAGGAAGGTTCCTCAAAAAAATTAAAAATAGGGGCACCTGGGTGGCTCAGATGGTTAAACATCTGCCTTCAGCTCAGGTCATGATCCCAGGATCATTGAATCAAGTCCCGAATTGGGCTGCCTGCTCAGCAGGAAGCCTGCTTCTCCCTCTCCCACTCCCCCTGCTTGTCTTCCCTCTCACACTGTCTCTCTTTCTGTTAAGTAAATAAATAAAAACTTTTTAAAAAATTAAAAATAGACCTATCATAGGATTTAGCAATCCCACTTCTGAGAAATGAAATCACTCTTTGAAAAGATGTCTGCATCTTTTTGTGTTCATTGTAGCATTACTTAGGATAGCCAAAACGTAGAAACAACCAAAGTGTCCATTGATAAATGAATGGATTAGGAAGATGTGCTGTATATACAATGGAATATTATTCAACCATAAAAAAGAAGGAAATCTTGCCATTGGTGACAACATGAATGGACCTTGAGAACATTGTGCTAAATGAAATAAGTCAGTAAGAGTAAAATATGGTATAATCTCACTTATATGAGGAATCTAAAAAACAAAAACAAAAATGAATTCATAGAAACAGAGAGTAAGAGGCACCTAGGTGGCTCAGTCAGTTAAACATCTGTCTTTGGCTCAGGTCATGATTCCAGGGTCCTGGGATCACACCCACATCTGGCTCCCTGCTCAGCGGGGAGCCTGCTTCTCCCTTTCTCTCTGACTCTCCCCCATCTCATGTGTGTGTTCTCTCTCTCCCTCCCTCCCTCTCTCTCTCTTAAATAGTTTAAGAAAAAGAAAAGAAAATAAAAAGAAACAGTAGATTGGTGGTTGCCAGAAGAGAGTGGGACAGGAAAATGGGTAAAGGTGGTCAAAGGGTACAAACTTCTAGTTATAACATGATTAAGTTCTGAGGGTCTAATATATATAGCATGGTGACTGCAGTTAACAATACTGTATAGTGTACTTGAAAGTAGCTCCGAGAATAGATCTTAAAAGTTCTCACCATTAAAAAAAAACGTTAACTATGTGAGATGATAGATATGTTAACTAACTTTATTGTGGTAATCATTTCACAATATATGTATTTATGTCAAATCATCACATCATACACCTTAAACTTACACAGTGTTACATGTCAATTATATCTCAAAAAAGCTGGGAAAAAAATTCGCCTGATAATAGCTACATTATAAATTTAAAAGCATTAATGCTATTCTAGAAAATGACATTCAGGTTTAAATTAAGAAAAGAAATACAAATAACATAATGAAAAGAAATAGAATCTGAGAGGCCAATTTCATCATTTTGATTATACGGATTTACTAAAATCAACATTGAATGAATAAGGGTGTTGGTACAGCAAACATAACTCCTCCCCTTCTTATTTCTTTTTCAACCAAATGACCAAAGGGTTTGTAACATTTAGAAAAATAAGTACAAAGAAATAATCTGCTGGTACCAAACTATTTTTAGTTTGGTTTGGTTGGTTTTATCCTTTCAAGAGAAATACTTTTCCTTAAAAATCCTTACAATGTCACCTGACTTTTCACATTGAGGTAATCTAGCCAACAATGGCTTTCCTAAATTTTTTTTTTTTTAAGATTTTATTTATTTATTTGACAGAGAGAGAAGGAGAGAGAGCAAGCAAGCACAGGCAGAGGGAGAAGCAGGCTCCCTGCCGAGCAAGGAGCCCGATGTGGGACTCGATCCCAGGACGCTGGAATCATGACCTGAGCCGAAGGCAGCCGCTTAACCAACTGAGCCACCCAGGCGTCCCTCCTAAATTTTTATTGAGTATAGTTGACACATAATGTTACATTAGTTTCAAGTGTACAACATAGTGATTCAACAACTCTATACATTATGCTATGCTCACAAGTGTAGCTACCAATATCACCATTAAATTGTACTACAATATCACTGACCATAATATTTCCCAAGCTATGCCTTTTATTCCTGTGACTTATTCATTCCATAACTGGAAGCCTGTATCTCTCACTCCCCTTTACCCATTTTGGCAATCCCCCCAACTCCTACCCCCACGCTCTGGCAACCATCAATTTATTCTCTGAATTTATAGGTTTGATCCTGCTTTTCCAACAATGACTTTTTAATTCCTGATTTGAAGGGACATTTCAGATCCTCATCTTCCTTGACCTCACAGTCACTTTTGACCCTGTGATTATTTCTTCTACTTCGAAATTATTTCCTCAATCATGTTCCAAGATTCTGAATGTCTTGGTTTAATTCCTACTTCAATAATACTCTTGGGGTGCCTGGGTGGTTCAGTTGGTTGGGCGACTGCCTTCGGCTCAGGTCATGATCCTGGAGTCCCAGGACTGAGTCCCACATCAGGCTCCCTGCTCAGCAGTGAGTCTGCTTCTCCCTCTGACCCTCCCCACTCTTGTACTCTCTCTAATAAATAAGTAAAATCTTTTTAAAAAACTAATACTCTTTTTCAGTCTCTTTTAAGTTTCACCTTCCTCTCTTCCCTGTAAATGTGTGTTTTTCCCCAAGTTCCTTCACTTGTACTCTTGATTCCAGTTAACCCTGTGTGCTGGAACACCTTAGCCAAGTCTCTGATTTCAGCTATGAATCTCAAATCTATATTTGCCTCTCAGATCTCCCTCCTGAGCTCTAACCCAGGTGCCCATATGTCTATTCCACACCATTCATCTTTAAATCAATAGATCCCCAATTGAACTCACCATTTTTCCTACTTATTTTCCATACTCACTCCTTCAAAACACTCTGATGTGGGTCACCATCTAACTATTAAGGTAAGCCAGAAACTGAGCAATCAACTTTAACCACTTTATCTTTCCCATTCCCCACTCCCTCTCTCATCCAGTCTTACCAATCTAACCTTCTTAAATCAACCCCAACTTCTCAGCTCTGATCACTGCTCCTGTAGCTCAGGTACTTATCACTTCTTACCTGTAATATCTGATAATGTCATAGCAGATCCTCCCAGTTTATTCTGAAACTTTATCTGTATGCCACACAGATGCTAAAGCTCTTACACTTAATGGAGTGACTGGAAGGAAATCGTATAATCCCATCCAAATGTTAGAGAAGACGGGTGAAAAAAAGAAAGACTTCTTTAATTAAACAAATCATGTTTATGATAATTTGGAAAATCTTATTGGAGATTATAAGATTATACCATTTGCAGTAATAATTTTTATTTTGAACTTCAAAATATTTTAAAGGAAGCCATATGCTTATGTATATTGAAAGGGCATGTGGGTTTTGTGGGTTTTTTTTTAAAGAAAGAAAAAAGAAACTCTACTGTATAAAACTCTTCAATGCTTCCACATTCAGCTTAGAATAAGGAGCCATTTGTTTAGCATGTTTTATAAGGTTCTCAATGATCTGGCTCCTGTTTATCTCCCCCAGCTTCTCATCCATGATCATTAAACATTAACACTACATAAAGCTACAAGTGATAAAGAGCTATTTGGTGCCTTAATATCTTTGCACATGTTACTTTCTCTATTTGAAATACCCAAACCATAGGCTGGTGTACACACACACACACAAACACACACACAGACACAATTTCCTTCTGGCTGGTATCTTCTTTTTCCTCAAGAAACACATCAAGTATAACCACCTTTAGAAAATCTTCTTTGACAACAAAATAAATTATTTTCAGGATAAAAAAAAATGTGCCTCTAGCGCTCTGCTCTCATCTTTAAATATCATGTGAATTCCTCCATTATATTACTCATCACACTGGAATGAAATGCTTGGTTTCCTTATCTATATTCCCTACTAGACAGTGAGCTTCCTCAGAACAAAGATTGCATTTTTCATCTCTATATCCCAAAATCCAGCCTGGATTTAAATAAATGTTTTCTGAAGCCATTTAGACATTTTTTAAATGTTTTAGTAAATAGTAAACAAATCCCTTAATATAGCTTTGTTTTTAGCATTTCATGACTGATATTCTTTCGCTTATAATACAATACCTCCATAAAAAGAGAGTAACCATTAAATGATTCACCGCATTCTTCAGCTTATGTATCAGAGCCACTGAAGTCTCAAGTACAATGAAAGCCTTTAAGACAAAATAAAACATAGGGGCGTCTGGGTGGCTCAGTGGGTTAGGCCTCTGCCTTCTGCTCAGGTCATGGTCTCAGGGTCCTGGGATCGAGCCTCACATTGGGCTCAGTGCTCAGCAGAGAGCCTGCTTCCCTCTCTCTCTCTGCCTGCCTCTCTGCCTGCCTCTCTGCCTACTTATGATCTCTGTCTGTCAAATAGATAAATAAAATCTTTTTTTAAAAAAGACAAAATAAAACATAAAATACATATCTTTTTAAAATTCTTTACACGCAAAATCTTGTCAGTTAGCTAAATAAAATAGGGTTAGTTCAGTTGATTATTTTCTCTTTAATTGGCTTTAAAACTGAAATTTATAAGCCTTTTACAAAAGAAGACAAATAGCTTCCAATAGACAGTACATAAAGAAATTTTGTGAAAGCAAAGTAGCCCAAATAAATTATATTGCAAATTGTTTTAGAAGAAAATAGTCCATTTAAGGAAGATAAACTTGCTCTTATTAGCTAAGATGGTCCTTCAATGTCTTTATTATGTGTATTAATTATTATACAACCAACTATTTAGGTCAGCATGGATTTGTTCCTATTGCACATACAATTAAATTCCAAAAATTTGAGGAATTACAATAATAACATATTCGTGACCACCCTGAAAATGTTTAAAACATTTGACTGTCTGCCAAAAATTTTTATCATCTCTTATGCTAAAGAATTGCCTAGGAAGTTTAAGAAATGAAAACAGCTTTTGTTTACTGCTCGCCTGGCTTGTTGCACAATTACTGTATACACTGTGTGTAATCCGAATCCAGGGTGAGAAGACAGCTTTGCTGCCATCATCATGATCAGAGAGAATAGTTACCTCCAGTGTCACAAGGCTCCTTGGCCATGGTCAACACCTGGGTACCCAAGCCGCTGTTACCCAACAGGCTATAAACAATGGTCCAGGGCACAGAAACTTTAGTCTTTCTATCTGCCAACTCTCTATGGTATCCTTGGATTTAACTCCCTTCATTGTCTAAACCTCTACTTATCTATGAGACTTGTTCATTCTTACACTCATTCATTTATTCTTTCACAAAAATGTGTTGAGTACTCACCTTACACACACTCTGTGCATTATACACAGTATACAGAGGATTCAAGATGAGGAAAATGAGCAATGTTCCTACCCTTGTGGATTTTAGAGTTTATTTGGGAAGTAGACATTATTACCTAAATATGAGTAATTCTAAACTCGCTAAGTGTCATAAAGGAAAAATATATAGGATAACTAAAGTATCTGTATCTGATGGTAAAGTGAAAGAAAGAGGTCCTTCCCCATTTTATTACATTTTCCGAAGTCCTGTTGGTCTTATTTCCCAGCCCAGAAGTTGTCTAGTGACTATCCATTGACCAATCCCTTATTTCTCAAATATCTTCATGGCTCCAGATAATAGAGTTTGGCCCTGATCATTCAACTGTTATAAAAATAACATTCTTCCATAATATTTTCAAGTGATAGAGACATTCCTTAGACATGTTTAACTGTTTTAAAAATATTTTTAAGGGGGCGCCTGGGTGGCTTAGTTGTTAAATGTCTACCTTCGGCTCAGGTCATGATCCCAGCATCCTGGGATAGAGCCCCACCTCGGGCTCCCTCCTCAGAGGGAAGCCTGCTTCTCCCTCTCCCATTCCCCCTGCTTGTGTTACCTCTCTTGCTGTGTCTCTCTCTGTCAAATGTTTAAATAAAATCTTTAGAAAATAATAGAATAAAAAATAAAAATATTCTTAAATATATACCTTTTAATTCTGCACATATTTTCAGCTTATGCAATTTCTTGGAATCATGATACCATAAGCTTATTGTCCATTTTGTAAATGTAGAAAAGAGATATTTTGGATAGTGAATGGCCCTAAAGGAAGCTTTTGGGCTTGTTCCAAATGCTGAAGACTTGATGGCATTGTACAAAAGTTATGGGGAAAATGAACACTTAGTTAAGCCTCCTTTCTGAGAAAGTGTGTGACTGGAGTCAGACAAGAGAGAAAAAGAATACTTTTGAAAGTCTCACAGTTCTCTTGAGGGATAATAATAAAGTTATCTTGTGAGAGACACGTAATTACTGAGCACTATAAGTGGCCCAGCACTCACTTATATACCACACTTCTATGCCAAGTGAAGATTCAGTCCTACTGGGATGATATTTAAAACATCCCAAACTGTAAAACTGGTGTCCATTGTTTAAAAACTTGAGCCTGACTCTTTTTTGCATATGGAACAAATTCTGTATAAATATTAATTTGACAACTGTCAGTGCCACACATTCAGAGTTAGTGTTACATAAACTGTCAACCCAAGACAGGCTGAAGAGGGGGTAGATATACTCTGGGGAACCCATCTTATCAGTCTGCCCCACATCCTTTTTTCAAGAGAGCTGACAAAGTCAAGGGCAAAGTAAGGAGAGCTGCAGATTTTATGGACCTCTCAGGTTAGAATTTTACTGCTGCAGCACAGATACATCCGTGGCTTTAAAATTCCCCCTTCACTAGCACCATGGTTTTACCACTGAGGCCAAAGATAGGTAACTAGTTCTAATTCAGGACACAAAGACTCTCCCTGGGAATAAGGATATGATACTACTTGTAGACAATAAGTCTCTTTGCCAACATTCGGAACCTTTTAGACATGAGAATTCCAGTGCACAGGGGAGCAGAACAAAAACAGAGCAGCCCTTAACCAAAAATACCTTCAAGGTCAAATACCCCTCTCAAAGCCACAGGGTCATGGAGCTCTTGCCATGCTTTCCTCTGCCCCACCTGGCTCACCTACTTGGTGCCAGTTCAAATCTTTCAAATCAAGCGACCTGCTCAGTCCCTTCCTAGGACCTTGATCTAGGCTGGCTGCAGTTTCTCAGCCCCAGGCAAGAGGCTAGGCCAGCTCTTCAGCTAACACAGAGGAGCTGAGGAGCCCAGGAGCCTCTGGCTAGTCCACACTCCCCCCTAACTCCCGCTGCTTCCCATCCCCTCGAAGCCATCAAAGCTGTGGGCACATGAACTAGTTCTAGTTTTGAAAAGATAAACACATACACAGATAATTCTTTTTATAGAGCCTTACCCTGGGCAAGCAGCTCTACTTTAAACTCTGTTGGATCGGTGCAAAACTTTTCTTGAAAAGAGCTAGTTTGTATTTTGTGCCTGTTCTTTTTTATGCCAAGGTTATATTTTAGCTGCATCTTACTATACCACATTATTTTGTTTCTTTTTCACCCACCCCTGGTGAAGCTTTTCTACCTCAACCCTCTAGAATAGGTATTTAGATATCCTAAAATTATTAATTACTCATATAACACCCTAACAAAGCAGTGTGCAATAATATCATTTCTTTGCCCAAAAAGTTTTGAGACTGTCACCACTTGTCAGTTAATATTAATTGTGGTTTGGGAAGACAATGATACAAAAATACAGTGTATTTAGCAGATACAACTTACTAAACCATATACAAGATTAGAAAGTACTATACTATCCAGCCTGAAGTATTACTTCCCTGCATGAATGGCTATTTGCAAAGCTGATTTACAGTGTGGCAAAGAAGAAAATGGGATGATATACAGCAGGAGAGATGCTGTCCGAATTACCATGCAGGCACTGTTCTCAAATACTACCTACCATAAATTCTCACAAGACAGAGTATATACCAGAGGAAGCAGTGAGCCATTTTCTTTATTCTTCTTCCATTCTGCCAGAACTTGCAAATTACAATAAGAAAAAGTGGAAAAGAGCCTCTATTTTGAAATCAGAGTGGACAGCATCAGACAAAGAGCAGGTCTGTGACTGGTTCCAACTCAGGATGGGTTAACTTGACCTTAGGCAACACTGAATCTTAGTCATTTAAAAAGATGTCTGAAACCAATAAAAACATACCAAAAAATAGAAATGAATAGTGATCTGGTCCATTGTCCCTCAGCTCTTGCTGATCTACCCTTGAGATGGTCTTATTAGAATCCAAACGGGTGAATTTAATAGTGCACAGAAGTTACTAATACTAGCAATGTTGGTGAACTTTGATGCTCATATGATGATGTTATATTCTAACTTTTTTATATAAAGATATAAATAATCCCAAATATTGGGTGGAATTTTGTTTCTTAAAATTCCTAGGCAATAAGTCATCATTCATATAGCAACATTTCAAACAAATCTCTCAAAAGCTGTTAGGATATTATGCAATTAAAAATAGCAGATAGGACAAGCAATGAAATTAAAAATTACTTCAGGCTTTCTTCAAGTTTGGTGAAAGTTGGCATGTAAAAAGTAAATTTTAAGAGTAAGTTATTTGGAAATGTCCTATACTGCAATCACTCAACAAAATGTCTGATATGCACAGGGCAAAATGTTAAGTGTGGGAGTTGCATTAGTTAAAAATACAGATAAAATTCCTACCTTCCTGGAGCTTATACCAGCAAGGAATGTACAAATTAAACAGATAATTGCAAGAGTTGAATAATCACAAAGGCTCAGAGTGCTGCAAACAGAGTGGTTGAAGTACATACATGATCACTACACAGCAAATGAAGTTTTAATTGGGTGAAGGGAGTTAATAATAGAGACCATGAGTCACTTGAGATTCTTGATTCTTGAGATGAGAATTACACTATTAGGAGTAAAAAGCATCATCAGAGAGCAAGACTGGTCAGTGGCTGCCGAGAACTTTGCAACTCAGGTTAAGAGTTGAGAGTCTCTTCCAGCAAGACGTCTCAAAACATAGTGAAAAAGGACCTATTGCCATTTGTGTCCCCAGATTTATGTTAGTACAAAATCCTGAAATTTAGTGATCACAAGACAGTGAACAACAATTTTCCTGGATACTGAAATTTATATGTACAGTCAGTTGTCTTTAGCACAGTTTTCTGAAATTGATAAATTTGATGGAATTGTACCCATTAAAGCAGAAATATAAGATTATTTTTTGTGTGTCAATTATACTAAAGAAAATTCTTAAAGATTTTTTCCTAATACTAAGTTAAACACAATTTCTATTTTTTAAATATTTTTAAGAATTTATTTGAGAGGGGCGCCTGGGTGGCTCAGTGGGTTAAAGCCTCTGCCTTCAGCTCAGGTCATGATCCCAGGGTCCTGGGATCTAGCCCCGCATCAGGCTCTCTGCTCAGCAGGGAGCCTGCTTCCCCCTCTCTCTTTCTGCCTGCCTCTCTGCCTACTTGTGATCTGTCAAATAAATTTTAAAATCTTTAAAAAAAATTTATTTGAGAGCAAAAATGTACAGATAAGAAGGGGGAGGGGCAAAGGGAAAAGAGGCTTCCCACTGAGCAGGACACAGGGCTCCATCCTAGGACCCCAGGATCATGACCTGGGCTGAAGGCAGACATTAAACTGACTGAGCCACCCAGGTGCCTCCACAATCTTTATATTTTAAGTAGCATATAGGGAATGAAATAAAAATCCAAATGGGGGCGCCTGGGTGGCTCAGTTGGTTAAGCAACTGCCTTCAGCTCAGGTAGGTCATGATCCCGGAGTCCCGGGATCAAGTCCCGCATCGGGCTCCCAGCTCCATGGGGAGTCTGCTTCTCCCTCTGACTTTCTCCCCTCTCATGCTCTCTCTCACTCTCTCTCTCTCTGAAATAAATAAATAAAATCTTAAAAAAAAAAAAAGCCAAATGAATATGTAAGATACATGAAGAAACTTCAAAGAAACTACCTTCCAGACACCCCCGAAATACACACTTAAAATTTCCAGTGGAGACATAATTTTACTCTTCTGATTTTGGAGATGTGTAATTGAAAGTTTTCTGAGGAGAACTTTGCATTTTATATCCACCTTTGCAAACAGGTGGCTTTTTTCCCCTTTTCTTTTCTTTCTTTTTTTTTTTAATTATGCTACATTAGTCACTGTACAGAACATCATTAGTTTTTGATAGGTGACTTTTTGACCTTCAACAAGTTACTTACTTTTTGAGAATCAGTATCTTCATTTGTAATATGGACTTAATAATCCCTCCACAGATTTGTGAGTTTCCAACTATGAAATGCTAACCCTTTCCTAATGTAAAACAGATACTCACTGGGAGTTTCCTAGTCTCTTTTCCAATCTCTCTCCTGCTCATTTTGCTAAAACCAAACAAGAGAAAGTGGAAAGAGAGAGAGAGTGATGGAGAGAATAGAACAGAAAATTTTCTTCTCTTTCTAACAGAGCTGGAGTCAGAATGAGAGACACCTTCCAGGCACAGGAGAAATTAATGAAAACAGATTTGCATTTTAGGTATCCCATGGTGATTGAGTGGAGAATCTCTGCCCTTAATTTAGTGCCAAATACAAAGTAGGTACTTAACACCGAATTAATTGAATGTAATGAAAAGAATGACTAAATTGAATGCCTAAACTGCAGGAATAAATAAATTAATGGCATGGCATCCATCTTAAAGTGTCTTTGTACCTTTACACTTTTTCTTTTTTTAAGTGCTATTTTCTCTTAGATCGGTGGCTTTTCACCCTGGCTACATAATAAAATCAACTGGCAACCTTTAAAATTGCCCAGACCAGGGCACCTGGTTGGCTCTGTTAGTTAAGTGTCTGACTCTTGATTTCAGCTCAGGTCATGACCTCAGCGTCCTGAGATCAAGTCCCCACATCAGGCTCCATGCTTATCAGGGAATCTGCTTGAGATTCTCTCTCTCCCTCTCCTTCTGCCCATTTCCCCACCTCGCCTGATCTCTTTCTCTCTCTAATAAACAAAACTTTAAGAAAAAAATAAAATTGCCCAGTTCAATTGCCTCAGAACCTTGGGGGAGATGAAGCATCAGTAGTAGTCAATGTCCCCCAGGTGATTCCAATGTAATGTCAACGTTGACCATAATAAAAGGTTCAGCTCTGTTATGTTAGTCTGTGTCCTGCCTCATGCATATTAACTTCATGACAAACATCACGATCACCATTTCCTTTTAATCCATCTTTAACCCGTGCCCTAGTTTACTGACCAGTGAGCATTAGATGATCCAGTCCTCATTGGATCTTGGCCCTTCTAGAAACTAAGCTAGATGTGTAATGGAGTGTAATAGCAGAAAAATTAGATAGATTTGAAATTGGTTACAATTCTACAATTCCATCTGAGCAATAAAATGACCTGGGAATTAAGTTCTCCCTCTATCTCTATATTTCTCTCCCGCTATATCTTAAAAACCCAGCCCCAATCCACCATACTAATTGAATCAGAATCTCTTCATTTGGGACCCAGGCATCAAAATGTTTTTTCAAACCTAGGGAAACTTTCCGCAAAGTAGAAATTTGTTTATATTCTTGTACACAGATGGCCGCTTGCCATAGCCTTCCATACAATTGGCTCCAGCTGTCAATGGAGAAAGCAAAGCAGAATGATGAGACCCTTATGTAAATGCAATCTTGTTGGTTCCTTTTGAAATGTGTAGAGTTTCTCCCTTTGGAGAAACCCAAGCCCAGCATTCATCACTACTGTTCCAGGTAAGTTAAGGTCAAAGTAAGGACAGCATCTTGCCTATGCCCTCTCTGATCTGCAGGATACAAATGTAGCCTAGACATACCACACCCTTCTTAAACCCAAATTTTCCATTTAATTCCACATTTTTGGAGCCTGATATTCTCATAAAGTAAAGCTGCCTATCCATTATTGGGGCTTTCATTGCATTTATAAATAAGCCTATTGAGGTGCCTGGGTGGCTCAGTGGGTTAAAGCCTCTGCCTTCAGCTCAGGTCATGATCCCAGGGTCCTGGGATTGATCCCCACATTGGGCTCTCTGCTCAGCGGGGATCCTGCTTCCCTTCCTCTCCCTCTGCCTGCCTATCGGCCTACTTGTGATCTCTGTCTGTCAAATAAACAAATAAAATCTTTTAAAAAAATAAAATAAATAAGCCTATTAATGGTAAAATATCAATCTTTATCTTCTTCCAGAAAGTATAAGAATAGATAATACTACTTTATATAGATGAATAAATGTGATCATATCTTGAACATTTTGGTGCCTTATAATCTCTTATTGCTTGTTTTTCCTTTTCTTTGTTCTTTTTTTTTTTTAAAGATTTTATTTATTTATTTGACAGAAAGAGGGAGAGAGAGAGAACATGCACAAGGGGGTGAGCAGCAGAGGGAGAGGGAGAAGCAGGCCTTCTGCTGAGCAGGGAGCCCAATGCATAGCTCAATCCTAGGACCCTGGGATCATGACCTGAGCTAAAAGAAGATACTTAACTGACTGAGCCACCCAGGCGCCCCTCCTTTTCTTAGTTCTTGATACCACCTTTCCTTCCTTCCCTTCTTCACAACATTTATTCTATCCTTCTCCAAGAAAATCATGTTAAAAATGTAGTATTGGCGCCTGGGTGGCTCAGTCGTTTAAGCTGCTGCCTTCAGCTCCGGTCATGATCCTGGATCCTGGGATCAAGCCCCACATCAGGCTCTCTGCTCAGCCTCCCTCTCTCTGCCTGCCTCTCTGCCTACTTGTGATCTCTGTCAAATAAATAAATAATATCTTTTTTAAAAATGTAGTATTATTCTACCATATTTTTCAGTATACACATGCATAGAGAGATTATTTTCATGATTTGCTACCAAAAAAATCTTATTACATATACTTCTCTGATTCTTTTCCTTTTAACCCAATAATACTTCATAGCAATTCTGCAAAGTACCTCAGTCTAGCTCTAATTCATTTTTAATAGCTGCAAAATAATTCATTATATAAAACTCTAAAATTCAACCATTACAGTGGATATCCACTTTTTTCCATTTTCAAAAAATATTTATTTATATATTTGAGAGAGAAAGAAAGAGAGCCTGAGCAGGAGCAGCAGAAGGAAAGGAAGAGAAAATCTCAAGCAGACACAATGCTTAGTGTGGAGCCCCACACGGGGCTGGATCTCATGACCCTGAGATTATGACCTAAGCTGAAACCAAGAGTTGAACGCACCACCCAGCACCCCATTTTTTAGGCATGGAGCCCATTGTGGGCTTAAACTTACAACCCTGAGATCAAGACCTGAGCTGAGATGAAGAGTCAGATTATTAACCAACTGAGCCACTCAAGCACTCTTTTTTTTTCTGTTTTTGTGATACTATGAACAAGTTTAATTAATCATCTTTATATATTTATACTTATATATTGGTGCCTTTGATTCCATGGCCTAACTACCCAGGATGAAATTGCTAGGTAAAAGGGAATACGAAGTTTGGGTTTTTTTTTTTTTCTTTTTAATTATGATAGTTATTTCTAGATATCCTTTCCCCCCAAAAGGTAAGAATTCACACATCCACTAGCAATTTCTGAAATTCCTCTTTTCCACCACAACCAATAGGAGGATATCAGTGTTTTGGTGTTGGCTTTTTGTTGTTATTTTTGTTAATTTAGGCCAATCTAACCAGGTTATAATGCCATTTCAGTTAGTTTAATTTGCATCTCCAACTCCTAGTGAGTTTGATCATCATTTCATTCACTGAAATTTTGCATTTGCTGTCCACTCGTCCTTTGTCCATTTTTTTCATTTAGAAGCAATACCTTCAATACTTTTTTTAGGTATTTCCAACATTTTATTTTATTTCTTTTTTTAAGTAAGCTCTACACCTAATGTGGAGCTTAAATGCAGAGCAGAGATCAAGACTCACATGCTCTACCAACTAAGTCAGCCAGGCACCCCCTTTCCAGGGATTTTTAGCCTTTCACCATTTGGGAAAGAAATAAGTTTCAGCTATGTTTTTGGTAAATGCACTTTATGATTGTAATGTGTTTTTTTCTAAATGTTTTACTGGAAATCCCTAATATATTTTTAAAATGCTGTTTTCAACATCTATTGTTATGAACATGTTTATTCTCTGTAAGTTTGTTTTATATTCAATCACGGATTAAATTTTGGTGGCAGATTTCCTGATAATAAATCACTGACCATTGGTAAAATAAAACTTTTATCAAAGTATATTAATTGATAAATTATAAAAATTCTTTTTCTAATATTTCATTCTCTTACTTGTTAAAACATAAAATTGGCCTATAATATTTTCTTTACTTAAGGGATATGAAAATGTTATATTTATGGTCACATACATGTACATCTATATACATATACATACAGTATTGTTTTACTCAAAACAATTTTTATTTATTCCCTACCAGACCTATTCAAGATTGAAAATATTATCCTAAAAATTTGTTATTTAGGAAAATATTATCCTAAAAATTTGTTAGAAAATCAGTTTCTAATAGATTTTACCTTATCTATTTAGTTGCTATGCTGGGTACATAAAAGGTATCAGTATATCTCCTTTATAAATAGTAATTTTATTATTGTAGAATATCTTTATTCTGAATAGTGTCATTATCCTTAAATTTCAGCTTTTCTGATATTTATAATACTACTCCTGCCTAATTTGTTTGAATTTACATCATATCTCTCCGCTGATTCCTTTGTTACAACATGTTTCCTATAAAGTTAGTACAGATCTGTGCTTTTTTTGTCTCAATTTGATGGTCTCTTTCTTGTAAAGGGAGTTCTCAGTCAATTAACATTTAATGTAATGACAGATAGAACATTTTATCCCTTATGTTACTTGTTTATTATGTATAGTCAGTTCTGGCATGGTGATTTTTTTTTAAAATATGAATTTGTTCCAACATGATTGACATGTTAGGGAAAACTTTGGAAATAAACTTCATATTTTCTTATGAATTACTTCATGAATAATATCCTTAAAGGCAGAAAATTACTGGTTGACCTTAACCAAAAATAAATGAATAAATGTTTGTGCCTGGAATGACTCCAAATGTTGTGAAAGTCAGTAAGAGCAAAACCTAATGGGACGCCTGGGTGGCTCAGTTGGTAAAGCGGCTGCCTTCGGCTCAGGTCATGGTCCCAGCGTCCTGGGATCGAGTCCCACATTGGGCTCCTTGCTCAGCAGTAAGCCTGCTTCTCCCTCTGCCTCTGCCTGCCACTCTGTCTGCCTGTGCTCGCTCCTGCGCTCTCTATCTGACAAATAAATAAATAAAATCTTTTAAAAAAAAAAGAGCAAAACCTAAAAAAGGAAGAAGAAATTGAAAGATTGTTGAGCATATAAATTAAAAATCAAATAGTACAACAATGAGTTCTCACAATCAAAGAGAAAGCATTACTTACTATATACAAAGACCTCAATCACCAAACCCTGCAGAACTGGCTCCTTTTAATCCTACTAGCAACTGTTTTGGTGGTTCTAAACATCACTACAATTCCCTGTTGGTATAGCTGTGAGTGCACACGAGGAAACCACAAATGGTGTCTGTCCAGCAGTAATACCCAAGTCAGTCAAAGAGAAGGCCAGGCATTGGATAAAATTTTAAATACTGATGAAACAAGTTATCTATCATAAACACATGCCTTGAAGGAACTACATCTCAAAGACAAACATGCTTCCAGATTTAATGCTGGGAAAGACTGCAAATGTTGATAGCCCTCCTTCTACCCCTTCTCAGAAACTCAATCTGCAACCATTCCCCGAGGTGCCCCGAGACTCTTAATCAGACACATATCTTCCCTATCTTTCTACTATTAAAAAAGCAGATGTCGGGGAGCCTGGGTGGCTCAGTGGGTTAAAGCCTCTGCCTTCGGCTCAGGTCATGATCTCAGGGTCCTAGGATGGAGTCCTGCATCAGGCTCCCTGATGCTCAGCAGGGAGCCTGCTTCCTCTTCTCTTTCTGCCTGCCTCTCTGCCTACTTGTGATGTTTCTCTGTGTGTCAAATAAATAAATAAAATCTTTAAAAAAAAAAAAAAAAAGCAGATGTCTGGAGCACCTATCTGGCTCAGTGGGCAGAGCATGCAACTCCTGATCTCAGGGTTGTAAATTCGAGCCCCACATTGGGTATAGAAATTACTTAAAAATAAAATCTTTATTTAAAAAGCACAGATTTAGTGTTTATGCACATGCCATATTTGTATCTCTCTATTACCTAAAATAAAGGATGAATATTTAATAATAAGATTTTTTAAAAAATCAGATGGCAAGTCTTTTTTCAACCAAGATACTGTAATTCCATCGTAGTTCCTGCTTTTCTACCCTTACTCATAAACACAAATACACAGACACACACACACACAACCTCAGACCCACATCCCACAACAAATGAGCTATGCTTAGTTTTTGCCCTCTTCTGCATGCCCCAGACAAAGCTTTTTAAATGTGTTTACTTTTTTCTTCTCCCATCCACTGCAAATTCTTTGGTTTTGCTCAAATAATATAGTACTTTGGGTTGTAGGCTAATATTCAGTCCCCATATTTCCTTCAGTTTCAGGATTCCATAATTAACATTTACAAATCAGGAGGGTACTATTATCCATACAGTGTTAGCTATATGGCTACATACCTTCTCTATCACAGAGTGTCTCTTCTATTTTACCTATTGTTTGAATACATTGTTTTCTCAATTATTTTCTTCTAATGCAGCATATACTCCATGGTTTGCATAATCATAAGTAGTTTTCTCACACCCTGAAATATATCTTTTATGAGTACATTAGGATTCCTGGCTTGAAGCCTTTCTCCCTTCAAGATGTTATTCCATCTCTTCTATATTTACCTCTTACAGATGAGGAGTCCATTGATAGTCAAATCCTCTTTCCTTTGTAAGAATTATTTTCCTTCTTTGGGGTGCCTGGTGGTCAGTCAGTCAAGTGTCTGCCTTCAGCTCAGGTCATGATCCCAGGGTCATAGGATCCAGTCCCACATCAGGCTCCCTGATTGGCGAGAAGCCTGCTTCTTCCTCTCCCACTCTCCCTGCTTGTGTTCCCTCTCTCGCTACCTCTCTGTCAAATAAATAAATAAAATCTATAAAAAAAGAATTATTTTCCTTTTTTGGATAGAGGCTTATATGGATCTTTCTCTCTTTTTAAAAAGATTTTGTTTATTTGAGGGAAAGAGAGAGATACTGAGAGAGCATGAGCAGGGAGGAGAGGCAGAAGCAGGCTCCCCACTCAGCTGGGACCCCTGAGGTGGGACTTGATCCCAGAACCCTGGGATCATGACCTGAGCTAAAGGCAGATGCTTAACCAACTGAGCCACCCAGGTGCCCTATAAGGATCTTTCTTTAAACATTTTACCATGAAATCTTTATGTCCATGTCTTTTCTCATCAATTCTACTTGAAAATCGCTAAGTTCTCTTGGGTCTCTTCATCTCAGAGAATTTTTCTACTATTGGTTTAATCATTTCTCTTCTCTCTCTGTTCTTTGTTCTCCTTCTGGAACTCAATTTGTTTACATTTTTTAAAAGATTTATTTATTCATTTTAGAGAGAGTGAGCACATGAGTTGGTGGAAGGGCGGAGGGAGAAGAAGAGAATCTTCAAGCAGGCTCCAAGCTGAGTGCAGAGCCTGATATGGTGCTTGATCCCAGATCCCTGAGATCATGACCTGAGCCAAAACCAAGGGTCATCTAAGCCACCCAGGCGCCCCTCCATTTATTTACATTTTATAGTTATCTTACAAATGTGTTATTAATATAAATCTACTTTTATAAACTATACATTGAAATATTTCTTTCCTTTCAGATGACTGTTTTTCAGTTCACTGTATCTATTAAGGTATTTATTAAGGGCTTCCTAGGTCACTGCAGGCATCTACCTCCAGCTAAGATATAGAGAGAGTGAGGGATCACCATTAGAAGTTGGCATGTCAGTTTTATAATTGGTGCACATTACTTCTCAGTCTTCATTAGCAAGAACTTTACTGTATGGGCATTTGTAAGTGCAAAAATGGCTTGGGCATGAAATCTACTGTATGGACCAAGGTCAGATTGTTCCAAGATGTGCCATTTTGGCATGAATACAATTTTGAGTTAAAGGCAATCAAAATCCAGCAGATTCAGGAAAAGCTATATTACCTTCCCCTCCATTGCCTGCTTATAGCAGGAAGAGAGCTATTAACAAATTCCTCTTAATCTAGGAAAGTTATCTACATAATGTGGCAACTTTTGTTTTCCAAACATCTCCTCTCACTTTCCCACTAAGGATCTTTCTCCCCTTTGTTTCCTTCAGATCCCCTACCCCACTCCTTAGCTCATATAAGCATCATGTTGCCTCACTACCTTTAAGCTCCCATGCCTGTGTGGATTCTCTGTACATATGCTTTTAAACTAGAGTTTTCTCCTAATGTCTCACATCAATATAATTCCTGATGTAGCTAGAGTGAACTTGAAGGGCAAAGAATTCTTCCTCCCTAACACTACTTTACATGCCCACAACAAAGAGAGGCCAGGTCTTATGGAATACATAGCAGTCTCTGTCATCATCAAAGACTACCACTCTTTTAATTCTTCTGATAAATTCTTTGGTGAGGAAATCTTTTTTGGGGAGGGAGTGTATTTTACTTTTGCTTGCTTGCTTGTTTTTACTCCCCAAAAAGATGTCTTGAGAAGTACTTCAATCTCCTTGAGTATTCTGTGTTTCAGTTCGAATTATTGTCTACCTCTTCCAGGAGCTCATTTTCCTTTGACATGTTTTGTTTGTTCTGAGTGATCTTCCTCTCTTTAGTTACCAGGACTTTTTAGAAGTTTTTGGCTTGTTTCATTTTCTTCTGCTCAGTCGAACTCGAGGCTGATTGGAGTATACCAAAGTGAAGAAAGGGGGACAAATATCGGAGGCCTCTCTTGTAGTCCACCAGCCATTAAGAAGTGCTTGCTAAAGCACCTGTTGTTCTCTTCCTGACTTGAGTACATGGAAGAAGTCTGAGGATAGTCCAATTCTCTTTTATTTAACAAAAAAAAGAAAGAGAGAGAGAAAGAAAGAAAGAAAGAAAGAAAGAAAGAAAGAAAGAAAGAAAGAAAGAAAGAAAGTCTTTCTCTTTAGAAACCAATGACCATCAGGCCTGCAAATACGTTGATCTTCTCCTGTGTTTCCACTAATCTCTAAGGGCAATGCTCTCTACAGATTCCAGGGATTTTAACAGTTTAGTTCAAGGCTCCTTTAAGAGTCTTGGGTACTTGCCCCACAGATGGGGAGAGTCTTGGGAACTTGCCTCACCCACCTGTTCAATGGCTTCCAGCAACCATTTGAATCAAGAGAGACAGACAATTTGGATGGAGTAGGTATAGAAGGGAGGAATACCAGTTCAGATCACTGTCTTTCTAGAAACTTCTGTTTCAAATCTTTCCCTATTAACTTACAGAGATATTTTTCCCAGCAAGCAAAGATTTAATGTTAATCTTAATGTTAATGTTAATCTGTCTACTTGCCCCTTGTTGTTTAATGAAGAAATATATGAATAAATTGCAAAAAGTAAGATTCTATGATATTTTAAAAGAAATGTAATTGTATCCACCCCAAATATGTATAATAACAGAAACTCAATTATTGATGTATCAGAATCTGTATTTACATTGGTAAATAGCTATGATTCCATTGTAACTGGCATTAATTTCATAAAAAGGACTATACATTTTTTTTTTTCTTTTTAAACACTAAGTAGGGGCACCCGGGTATTTCAATCAGTTAAGTATCTCCCTTTGGCTCAGGTCATGACTTCAGGGTCCTGGGATCAAGTCCTACATCAGGCTCTCTGCCCAGCAGGGAGTCTGCTTTTCCCTCCCATTCTCCCTCTGTTCTCTCTCTGATAAATAAATAAATAAATAAAGTAAACCACTAAGTACATAAAGATTGTGAACTTCATCTTGAACTTCACACTAAAATATTTGACTTGTGAAGTCTAAATGACTACCAATTTAAATTAATGAGATTTACTCTAAAGATAAAATATAAAATATTCTAAAAAATAATAATATTCATATATCTTCATTTTAAATTTTAGTAACTAGTACTTCCTAACTCTATTTGTACTAATTACTTTCTAGAGTAATTGTGAATAACAAAGGAATTTTCTGTTCTCTATTATTTTAGCAATCATTTATTATAATTAAATTGGCTTGAAAATATCTTTTTTGCCCTGGAATGAAGGGAAAGGCTTAGAAAGAACTAAAGGAGCTATTATTTTGACTTGAACAACAATTACCCTTTTGCTCCCTTCACAACCCTTACTTCCAATCCAGGGTTTGATAATTTAGACAAAAGAAGAAACAGGTAATGAAAAGAACTGTATGAAACTACCTCTTTTTTACCAATAATTCAAAACCCCACTTTTAAAGGCCAAATGACTATTATATTTATTATTCAACAAACTCGTAATTTCTAACTATTACTCCTAATTCTATTAATGGTCAGACCACTTGTTTTTCCCAGGGAGTTTGCCATAATGGAATTACCTTTCAAATTGCATACAGTTATATTCAAGAGCACTAAAACACTCCTACTGTGAGCATTAATTGGCACAAACTACCATCACTTGCAACTAATGAAAATACAAGTAACAAATTATACATTTTAAAACTACATTTGAGTTTGAAAATCTGTTACTCATCCTAAATAGAAGGAAATGTCTGTGGTAACTAGGTAAACATATGAATGCTTACATCTGATATGTTTTCTATTCATTCATTCATTCATTCATTCACTTATTCATTCATCTATTTTTAAGTAAGCTCTATGTCTAATATGGGGCTTGGACACCCAACCATGAGATCAAGAGTTGCATGATCTACCAACTGAGTCAGCCAGGCATTCCCTGATATGTTTTCTAATAAGAGAATTTCATTTCATGTGCAAAAATATCTAGTTACTTATAATTATGAGGACTACTTTTGTTTTTATGAAACCTACCCCCCAAAAATAATTCAAGAAAAGGCCAATATAGTAGATCATGGCTTTCATATAAAATTTAAGTTTTATATTTTTAAAACAGTATATATTATGTAGCAGATATTGGGGAACACTAATAGAGATTATGTCTATAGGACAAGTACAGTCAGGATGGAAGACAAACATATCCTACCA
This sequence comes from Taxidea taxus jeffersonii, assembly GCA_003697995.1. NCBI lineage: Eukaryota > Metazoa > Chordata > Mammalia > Carnivora > Mustelidae > Taxidea > Taxidea taxus. Next base: position 33,795 of record ML110859.1, read on the forward strand.
AGTATTATAGTCTAATATAATGAGTTATAATGGAGTACAAGATGCAATGAAAGCTATATTAGTTCAGATTACACTAGTAGCAGAGTGGTAGAAAAGTTTTCCCTTCCTGCCTTCTAGGTTCTTTGGCTGGTTTCATAATTAAATTGATATTAGATAGGTTAACAAGAGAAAAGCTAACAAAAGTTTAGTAACATGTACATAGTCGAGACCCAGAAAAACTGAATAACTCTTCCCAATGGCCAAAGCCATTCCCTTAAATATTATGTTCAGCTAAAGACAAAAAATTGTGTTAGAGGTGAAGAGTCAGTTACAGGAGGTTGCCAGGAAAAGCATGGTTAGGAGGGGAGGGTTGTTATGCAGATATAAGTCACTGCCTTCACCGTTGAAAAGAGTTTCTACAGGCTGAGATCTTCCCCTCTTCCTGGTATAGCCAAGGGAGTCACCTTTACAAATGGAGATTTGCCTTATATATACATGTAAATGTCCCTTACTGAAGTGTAACGTAGTTTTCAGAGCTTTTCCAGTGTTTGCAGATTCTAAAAACAAACAATCAAACAACAAAAAACACCTAGCACAATCTTTACACCAAAGGGACATATTTGGAGGTGGCAAATTCTGCTCCCCTACAGTCTTGCCTTTGAAATTTCCCCAACAAGTTTCACAGCCCAGAAGTGAAGTTGATAGAGTGAACATTTCACTGACCCAGTCTCTTATTCCGAAGAAGAGGTCAGTTTAGTGTAATGGTTGTGTCTAATTTCAGGAGGTGGGTCTTGCAGATTTTCCCTTGCAAAGACTCCCAAAGTTAGGTCTATATTGTGTGAGAAATTGGGTATTCAATAAGGTATTTCTATAGAAGCAAAAGAAAACCAAGAGTTAATGAATGGAGTTGACTATAAACCCAGTCTGAGTCCTGAGGGCAGGCAAGAGAAGAGAAGATTTCTAGATGTGATAGAGTAGGCAGTTAACTCGATATGAGTAGGAAATAAATGCTTTCCAGCCTATGGAAGGGTGTGGAAGCCAAGCTCCAAACAGCCTGGACCCCAAGGGATATTTGTGTGTTCTTCCATATGACCACTGCCCTGTAGTAACCTATAGCTTCATTATAACACATTCCCATTGTGGTTTTAACCCACCTTGCAGAAAATGGCTGCCAGGACAGTTCAGACAAGGACCATATAGGGCCAAAACTCCCCCTCCCTAGTAGGGGAAGTCCCTTATATGATTGGCTATAACCTTAGTCAGAGACTGCCCTAGTTATAAGTCATAACCTATCCAAACATAAAAAGAAAAGACAGCACTGACTCCCTGCCCCCATGCAGCTGCCACCTCTGGGCCTGCACACTTTCCTATCTTGAGGGTGTACTTTTGCTTAAACTGCTATTAACACTTGCTTACCTAAGAGTTTGGCTCTGAATTCTTTCTTGACTGAGCTCAAGAACTGAGGCCAGAAACGGAACATGCCATTGACAGATGTAAGGATCAAAGCATCGTTTGCAGTTTGAATGTTTCTGATGATGTCATTGGGTGTTCAGGTAAATTCTGAGTGGCCCATACAGGAACAAGCACTCAGATTGTCTAGAGATAAGCTCTTGGGATGATTTCTCTGAAGCTTATACCAAGTCATCTAGCTTCAATTTGCAGAGCTCCAGAAAAAAGGGCAGGCTTAGTTCTCACTGGTTCCAAATCAAAAGACTGAGAAAAAAAACGGAAACATTAGTTTGAAGAATCATAGATATTTGAGGAAACCAGAAGAATTCCAGGTCCACGTTGGTTTATAGGCAAACAACAAATACTTAAAGACAATTCATCAGAACTAGAATATAATACCTACAAAGGTGTGTTACTAAAATAATTTTTCTCTCTAGAAGCATCCTCATTTACTGATTCATCAGTTGCATATAACACCTAGCATGCTCGTCACATCAAGTGTGCTCCTTACTGCCCATCACCCAGTACCCCATCCTCCACACACCTCTTCTCCAACCACCCTGTTTGTTTCCTACAGCCAAGAGTCTCTCATGATTTGCCTCCCTCTCTCTTTATCTTATTTTATTTTTTCCTTCCCTTTCCCTATGTTCATATATTTTGTTTCTTAAATTCCACATATGAGTGAAATCATATGGTATTTGTCTTTCTCTGATTGAATTATTTCACTTAGCATGATACCCTCTAGTTCCATCTACGTAATTGAAAATGGCAAGATTTCATTCTTTTTGATGGCTCAATAATATTCCATAGTATATATAATAATGTTATATATTATTATTATATAATATTCCATTGTGTGTATATATAATAATTATATTATATATAATATATATATATTATACCACATCTTCTTTATCCATTCATTTGTCAGTGGATATGTGGGCTCTCTCCACATTTTGGCTATTGTTGACATTGCAGCTATAAACATTGGCTTGCATGTGCCCTTTCGAATCACAATTTTTATATCCTTTGGATAAATACCTAGGAGTGCAATTGCTGGATCATAGGGTAGTTCTATTTTTAACTTTTTGAGGAAACTCCATACTGTTTTCCAGAGTGGCTGCACCAGTTTGTATTTTTATCCCTGAAACTAATAATACACTGTATGTTAACTAAATTGAATTTAAATAAAAAATTTGTTAAATTAGGGGTGCCTGGGTGGCTCAGTCAGTTAAGCATCTGCCTTTGACTTAGGTCATGATCCCAGGGTCTTGGGATCAAGCCCCACATCAGGCTCTCTGCTCAGCAGGGAGCCTGCTTCTCCTCTCCCTCTGCCTGCTGCTCCCCTTTCTTGTGCTCTCTCTCTCTCTGTCAAATAAAAGAAATAAAATCTAAAAAAACAATATTTAATTAAAAAGAATACACACACAAAAAAGAGTATACACACATATATAAGAATTTTACTGAATATTAAATTTCATGTTATGTATGCATGCACATGTTACCTGTAATACATATATTAGAACTGTCTCATCATAATTGTAATATTGGAATTCATTTCTTGTTTATTATGTTAATATTTGCTGAGTACATATTATTACCCTCTCATTTTAATTCTCACAATAAATCTGTGAACTATAAAAAATAAACAAATAAAAATAAAATCATCCTTATTTCCAACAAAGATGGGCAAATTAAGATGTTTGCCAAAACATTTAAGTTTCAGTAAACTTGGCCTGATTAGGTAAGTGCAATAAGAATAGGAATTGTCTCATCATATGATCTCCCTGATATGAGGAAGTGGAGAGGCAACATGGGGTTTTGGGGAGTAGGAAAAGAATAAATGAAACAAGGTGGGATCGGGAGGGAGACAAACCATAAGAGACTCTTAATCTCACAAACAAACTGAGCGTTGCAGGGCAGGGGGTGGGGCAGGGAGAGGGCCGTTGGGTTATGGACATTGGGGAGGGTATGTGCTATGGTGAGTGCTGTGAAATGTGTAAACCTGGTGATTCACAGACCTGTACCCCTGGGGCTTATAATATATTGTATGTTAATAAAAATTAAAAAAAAAAAAGAATAACAATTGTCTATATAGGTCCTTTTTAAATCTGTTTTTCTGGAATTTTCTTAAGGAGTCTCAGATTGAACTTTTAAATGCCTCTCAAGGCCAGGAAGCCAAGCCAAGGATCTGCTGTTAGACATGCATGCAATGCATATAGATTGGGTGAATTCCAATCTTTTCGAGGTCCCCAAAATATCCTAAAGTTTCCTGCACCTGCCAGGAAGTGACTTTTCTCATCTGGTAAGGGAGCTAGAAACCTTGTAAACAAGGTACCAGGCTATTTTTCCAAGGGGCTTTATTGGCTCCATAAAGTCAATCTTAGTTCCTTAAATTTTCCTGTCTCATTCTTTAGAGCATGTCTCTTTCAAATACAACATTACATAAAGCCTCAATAACAAAACTGATGTTTCCAATTGTGTCCTATTACAGGGAGAAGAGATTCTTACTGAACTTATGAAAATAAATATACAACCATGAAAATATAAGAGTCCTCACTGAAAATTCCAGATTCTGGAGGGACAAGGTAGGGAGCAAAAAAAAAAATATTTGGTTGTTCATGAAAGTGTATTTTACCAAACTTCTGTAAGTTATAGTCAGCTTAAGAGAAATTTTTTCCTAAAATTGGGAAAAACAAAACATTTTAAAAATCAACAAAAAGTCACAAAAATTACAGTCATCTTCATTAGTTCATTCAGTCCCATGTTAATTTTTTTACTGCCTAGACCCAATTTTACCATTGATTCTGGAAATTCTTACCCAGTTCAGTTTTACAATCTTACAATTGTCAGAAACCTGTATTCTAGAAGACCTTCCATGAGTCTCCTTGAAGATAAGGCACTTTGCAAACACTTTTGAAAAAGCATCAGAGTGAAATAACAACTATCTGTAAATGATAAAAACTTAAAAATTGCCATGGTTAAAGATCTAATGAGAATTCACTACAATGCATTGACAAGGAAATGTGGTTATTTCCTTGACATATAGCACTTCGAGATAACTAGAATTACAAGTGATAATATTATATCAGAACATAGCAGATTTTTAGGAATTTCATACCATTTCTAGAACACTTATTAATATATATCTATAAAAATATAATCTAGGGGCGCCTGGGTGACTCTATGGGTTAAGTCTCTGCCTTTGGCTCAGGTCATGATCTCAGGGTCCTCGGATCAAGCCCCATGTCAGGCTCTCTGCTCAGTAGAGAGCCTGCTTCCTTCCCCCTTCTCTCTCTGCCTACCTCTCTGACTAATTGTGATCTCTCTGTCAAATAAATAAATAAAATAAAATAAATATATAATCTACAAATTATAAAATTTGTATAAAAGTGATGCAAAAGTATCACTTTTTTGACAATGCTTTCCATGTAGTTTAAAATACAAAATAAGCTTAATTAGTTTAACAAGGGGTTATTGTTGTTATTTATTTGTTTTTTGGGGGGGCAGTTTGAGATGTTCCAAGTACAGTCTAGAATATCACAAAGTTTTTTCTAGGTTAAAAAGAATTCATTTAAAGATTTTATTTATTTGACAGAAATCACAAGTAGGCAGAGAGGAAGGCAGAGGTGGGGGGGAAGCAGGCTCCCTGCTGAGCAGAGAAACCCCATGTGGGGCTCAATCCCAGGACCCTGAGATCATGACCTGAGCCGAAGGCAGAGTCTTAACCCACTGAGCCACCCAGACGCCCCTAAAAAGACTTCATTTAGAATTTATTTTTGGAGGGATGCCTATGTGGCTCAGTCGGTTGGGTGACCAACTCTTGATTTCAGTTCATGTCTTGATCTCACAGGCATGGGATTGAGCCCTATGTCAGGCTCTGGACTCAGCAGGGAGACTACTTGTTCTTCTCCCTCTGCTCCTCCCCCTGCTCTCCTGCTCTCTCCTTCTCTATCTCTAAAATAAATAAATAAAATCTTTTTTAAAAAGAGAGAATTTATTTTGGGAATCTTGTCAAAAATGTGAAAAGTTTTGGACACTTGAATAAATAGGAACATAGGTCACTGTGAAACAACACTAAGTTATCTATGTAACCAAAGCGACAAAGACTTCACAGGTAAATATATAATAAGGCTACATTATTCTAAGCAAAGCTTAGCTCTTTTAATATCAAGAGAATTAGGTTTACATAAGTAATTAAAGCCCTGATGATAAAGGTAACATGAAGCACAGGGAATTATTTTGATAAAATAAAATCTTTGCTTTTTAGGCAGATTACTTTAAAAGGTAAAAAAATAAAATAAAATAATATAAAACCTTTTCTAATCTTTCATCAAAAGCAGACCAATAATACAAGGCAATGTTGTTCTTTTAACAAAGAGAAAACCAAATTCTAATTTTGTACTGGTTTACTTTTGGTATTAAAACTCTTTCACTCAATTAAATTAATTCCAGTCTGAGCCAGTCCTAAGCATGCATAAAATTCCTTTCTAAGGATTTCCTTCCAAAAACCTAGAACTTTCAGATTTTATCCCATGATGTTCTTCTTTCCCATTTAAAAATAACCAGTATTACTTTAGGACAAATTTACTTTTTTTTCCTTCAATAAAATTGTGTTTTTATTTCTCATACTTTCTTTTACTCAAAACACACATCCTAATTTCCTTGCATATGGAGATATTTCCCTTAATATTTCTAATATTTTTAGTTATATATACTAATTAACATTCTTAACTCTTAGAAACCTTAATTTCTAGCAAAAACTAAGAAATAAACAGTTGTAAACTGTTTGTTATACCAGTATTTTTTAGACTGGCAAATTTATGAAATATTTTATAATTTCTAGAATCATGTCCTACTTCATAGTATAATCTTCCAATAAAGCATGAGACGTTTTTATCTTTAATTTTTCTCTAATAAGGAAGCTAAATGTAGATAAGCCTTTGTTCAGTAACTAATGTTTCACTATTTTATTTGGAAATGCTCTATTCAATGAATTTCTATTATTTAACTTAGTAAAACTCTAAAGTTTCAACTAAGGAAAAAGATTTTGGAACAGTGTGAAAATTAATTACAAGAAACCTCTCTCAAATTGAGTCAGGAGATTTGGTGGGGAGGGGTGTGTGGGGGCAGGGGGTCTTATGCCTTACCTACCACTCATCCTCAGTTACAAATCCAACTGGAATAGAGGGAACTTACATATGGAAGCTCCTTTACATACTATTTTACTATCCCAGCAGGAGGGAGAAAGGCTTTCCCCATCCCACCCCCAGCAACAGACCAGCCAATGAGAGATGGTCACAACTCATCCAATGAAAAGCCACTATACTTGCAGCTCCCAATTTACTCCATTTTGTTGATAACCTCTTTCCCAACTTCCTGCTCTCCTCTATAAAAGAGCATTCCATTCCTTTTTTGGCAGACTTGCCTATGATTTCACCACAGCTTGCTTGTCTGTATTGCAGTTCTCTGCTATTCCTGAATAAACCCATCTTTTGCTAGTAAAATCACTGGCAGTTTGATGATTAAGATTAACATTACTTGTTGGCCCATCTGGGGATCCAGAAAAGACCCCCAACAGCACTGAAGCTGGTGAACAAACAGGTTACAGTACCCAAGAGCCAATTGGGCAAACCCTTACCCTCGGGTTTGAGGGTAAGTTTTCTTCCAGATTTTGAGCACCACACTTTGTGTCTGAGCTATCCAGGCTCTATTTGGGATCCGTTTCAAGTCCTTTGTTTTGTTTTGATCTCTGAGAGTACTCATTTGGCTTTTAGTCCAACTCTTCTTTAGAATCAGACTGTTCCTGATGGAACTGTTCTAGCTTATGATCTGACTCCTTTTGGGGACTGGACTATTCCCTTTGGAATTGTGCCCGTTGGAAGTGTGCTAGCCTTCCATCCAGCTTCTGCTTGAGATTGTGCTGTCCTTTTGTCTGATTCCTTCTAGAATCAGGTTGTTCCTGAAAAATCTCTAAAACATGGGATTTCAGTCATCAAAATGCCTTGATCATGCCTCCCCACCCCCACTCCTAGCTGGGACTCTGGCTAGTTTTATGTTTAAAAAACATGGTCCCCTCTGTATGCACATTTATAACTAAATGGACTGACTTAACCAAAAGTAATTTAAAACTTCAATGGCTATTATGGGGAATTTTTGATCTCCCCACACTTGTTTAACTCAAAACTGAAACCGAAAGCCATGGTTCCTTAAAATATAAGAAAAGGAAAAGAAAAAAATACTGAATACAAAAACTATTTTTCTAAAATATTTTCTTTACTTTACCTTTGTTTGACAGAAGAGGGGCAGAGGGAGCAAGAGAGAGAGAATCCCAAGCAGGCTCTAGGCCCAATGCAGAGCCCAAAGCACCACTCGATCTCACAATCCCAAGAAGATAACCCAAGTGGAAATCAAGAATCCTGACACTTAACTGATGAGTCACCAAGCAACCCAGGATGGCTAGTTTAAATGGTATCTCAAGGCTTCCAGATGTTTTCAGAATTCTAAATTTGCCTTTTTGCAAAAGACTATTTCTAAATTAACTGAGGCAAACAATTCAAAGAGGCAGAAATGGTTTCTGAGGCCCCTTTTCCCCCTTTTCCATCTTTTTTGTCTGCAGACAGCTGGTGGCCACCTTGTGCTCAGGCCCCACCTCCAGTGACATTTTGTTCTATTTTGTCTACTGAACTTACTTTTTCCTCTGAATCTCTCCCCACTCACTCCCCTCCTAAGCCAAGTCAAACTGCCTTTTTAAAGTTAAGTCTTCTGAGGATCTAAATAAACTTCAAATTTCTTATGTTGCCTAGACTAGGGCTAAATTGTGGGCCATAGTGAAGGAGTTTCCTAAAGTGACTGAGGACCCCCATAAGTTTGCTGAAGAATTTAACATAGTCATTCAAACTTAACAAGCTGGTTTCTCAGATTTAAATTAGTCCACATGCTTATTGGTGAGGACCAGGTCAAACAATGGATGAAACTAGCCTGAATGAAACATCCAAAATGGGATTTAGAGAAATAGACCTCTAACTTTTGGCACACTCCCTGGAAATCTCCACTGAACTACAAGAGCAATTTCCACCTGCTGACTGGAACAAAATTCAGGCTTGTCCACAAAAGTCTAATGAAACTGTCCATGACTATTACAATCAGTTTAAATTCTTTTAAGAATGTTCGGATCCTCCTTTAAATGTTGAATCCACCCAGGCAGCATTTAACTCTATGTTTACTAATGAGCTGTGCTGGGATCTTTCTCTTTTAGTTAAAAGGACCAGGATGGGAAATTGACCACTCCAGGTTTAGTTAATATGGCAAACCAGCTTGCTCACATACTAGATGATTCACCTAAAAGAAAGAACACTAAAATTCTCAATTTTCAACTCTGGCAGATGCAGGCCCCTAAACAAAACCAAAAACCTTCTAGTTTTTGTTGCTGTTACAAAGGGCCAGGGCATGAGGAAAAGACTGTTACAAATTTAAGCACTTTGTTGTCCTCAGCCCTCTAGCCAGTCTTTCCAGTGTCCTCCTAATTCCTAATGGTGTGGCTCTGAGGAACTACACAGGTTCTATTGTTGTTGTTGTTGTTGTTGTTGTTGTTAAGATTTTGTTTGTTTGTTTGAGAGGGGGAAGAGGGAAAGAAAGAATCTGAAGTGACTCCACATTCAGTATAGAGCCCCACATGGGGCTTGATCCCACAACTCGGAGATCATGACCTGAGCCAAAATCAAGAGTGGGACGGGGCACTCAACTGACTTAGACACCCAGGTGCCCTACATAGGTTCTTCTGAGTCCTTTCTCTTAATCAGCTTAGAGAAACTTCTTCACATTGGGAATGAGTCTCTGTTTGTATTGAGGCAGGAGCTAGTTGTCAGAGCTCAACTCTGCTGCTGTAAAGTGGCTCCTGCCCCAGGGCACTAAAGCAGTTCAACAAGTGGAGGGCTCTAATAACCTCAACAAGTTCTTGTTTCTGAAACTATTACCTTTGGTTTAGGCTTTTTGACAGATGCTCATCACTTTTCTCCTTAATTCTTCCATCCCAGTTAATTTATTGGACTGAGATTTTATAGAACATACCATGCCAGAATTTCTCCAAAAGGGAGGAATAATTCTAGAATCTGACAGTAGTATTCAAAATAACCAACCAGGAAAATTAAATGTCCCTTCAGCATCTTTTCTATGCTCCTTCTTTGATAGCATTATAGATGAGTGTGGGGACACTCATCATTTGTTCCTATTGGATCAGCTACTATTCTCTTTATAGGCAAAATCGTCAACTGATGTGGGTAGACCAGAGTGCACCTCCCATCAAGATTCAAATGGATCCCTCAAAACCTCTTCCCAGAATTAATCAAGGCCCTGTGGTAAAGAAGCCCTTTAGGGCATCAAGCCCATAATAGAAGATTACAAGTCTCAGGGCCTCATTATCCCCTGCACTAGTCCCTGTAATACTCTTATTTTACCTGTGAGAAAACCCCATGTCTGTTGATGGAGGTTTGTCCACAACCTCTGAGCAATAAACAACAGTTATCTCTTAGTATTCTATTGTTCCTAACCCCCAGGTGCTACTAACATCCGTTCCCATTGAAAGCAACTTTTTCACTGTGATTGATCTGTGCCATGCATTTTTGGTATTCCAGTTGATAAGAAGAGCCAACATCTTTTTGGTTTCACTTGGGAAGGATAGAAAAACATGTGGACAGTAATGCCTCCAGAGTTCTAGAGAGTGCTTATTTTTCACAAAACGTAGAAGCTGATTTGGAGGATAAAAAGTTTTCTGCAGGATCTGCCTTGTTACAGTACCTAAATGATTTGCTTTTCTGCTCTCCTTCTCAAATCTAGTCACAGGAGGCAACATCTACCTGTTAAACCTTTTGGCCTTAAAGGGATATAAAGTCTCCGAAAAAATTGCAGCTTGCTCAAGCTCAGATTAGATACTTAGGGGACCTGATCTCAGAATAGGACTATGTTTGCCCCCAGATGAAACCTCTGATACCTGCTTAACCCTGACAGATTACCTTTTGACTCCCCATGATAATTATGGAAAATTTTCTAACCAATACAAATTTTGCATGGTTTACCAAGGATTCTTATTTAAAGTATAAAAATGGTAAACATCAAGCTAGTATGCAGACTGCATCGAGGGGAGTCCAGCTGATCAGGAGGACCACAGACATGCTGCTCGCCATCTTGCCATCTTCGCCAACATGCTGGGTGTGTCGCTCTTCCTGCTTTTCATTCTCTACCACTATGTGGCTGTCAACAATCCCAAGAGGCAGGAATGAAGTTGGCGCTTTCTCTGCCCCTGGTTTCCAGCACATAGTCTGAGGTAAGGTGCAGGATATGAGAGGCCTTCACACTTCACTTCATCCCTCTACCATCACAACATACAAAGGAACTACACCTGTATTTTTCCAAGCAACTTTTACTACCTCAAAGTCTTCCTTAACATTCTGGAACAAGGAGCTGCCACTGAGTAGGGCCCATTATAGGGGTTTCTTTTTTACATCCTTCCCCCAACATAAAAATGTAGATAATTTTTTTTTTTTTTTTAATGGCAAACATCATGCTGGAGATACTATTACCGCTTCCTTTGAAGTCATTGACACAGCACCTTTACCTTTGGCTTCTTCCCCAGCAAGCTGAGTTATATGTGCTTACTCAGGCTTGTACTTTAGCCAAGGGGAAAACTAGTAACAGTTATCCTGATAGTGGGTATACCTTTGGAGTAGCTCATGAATTTGGAATGTTATGGAAATGAGATTTCCTTACCTCCAATGAGATTAAAAATGGCTCCTGGGACACCTGGGTGGCTCATTTGGTTAAGCCACTGCTCAGGTCATGATCCCGGAGTCCTGGGATCAAGTCCCATGTCGGGCTTCCCCTGCTCTACAGGGAGCCTGCTTCTCCCCCTCCCTCTGCCTGCCACTCTCCCTGCTTGTGCTCTCTCTTTGTGTCAAATAAATAAAATCTTTTAAAAAATAAAAAGATTTTTAAAAATTAAAAAAACAGCTCCTATGTCCAAAATTTATTAATATCATACTTTTGCCAGTGGCTCAAACTATTATTAAGATTCTTGGGGGCGCCTGGGTGGCTCAGTGTGTTAAGCCTCTGCCCTCGGCTCAGGTCATGATCTCAGGGTCCTAGGATCGAGTCCCGCATCAGTCTCTCTGCTTGGCAAGGAGCCTTTTTCCTCCTCTCTCTCTCTGCCTACCTCTTTGCCTACTTGTGATCTCTCTCTTTCAAATAAATAAATAAAATCTTTAAGAAAAAAAAAGCTTTATGGACATTCCAGACTCAACTCCCTGGAAGAAACCAGAGTAATCCAACTCACTGATATTTCCACTAAAAATGCTGCGCTCAAGGAAACCAATAGCAAAGCCTCTGTCACAGTACAAGAGGATGTTCTCCTAAATGACAATTTAGAAAAATTGACCACAGCTGCCCAACAGCTGGCCCCAGAAAGGAGAAACATGAATAGAAATCTAATAATTGTTGATTCAATAAAAATGAAGAACTATCCAAATACCAATATGGCCCTACCAGAAATCCTAAAATTCCCAATACTTACAACTATACATGCATTAAACTATTGGTCTGCTGACAAAAGTTAACATTCATGAATCAGTGTTGGTTGGAAAAGTTAATAAGAGCACAGAAAGTACCTACCTTTGCTTGTCCACCTATCCTAAGTACAGTCATGGAAAACCTGCCCATAACACTCCTGGGTATTTTAAATTACCCAATGGACCATTTGAAGTTTGGCATATGAATTTCATGCAGCTTCCCCCATCTCATGGGCATAAATATATTTTAGTTATGGTTTGTGTGTTTTATCACTGGACTGAAGATTTTTGTTTTAGACAAGCCAGGACCTCTTCTGTGGCTAAAATTTTTTAGAAAAAATTATCCCACCTGGGGAACCCCTCTCAAACTACATAGTGATCAGGGAACCCACTGATTGGTCAGCTGCCTTGACAAGTCTGTGCTACTTTAGGACACTTTCCTTGCACATACTATCCTCAGTCTTCCGAGTTAGTCAAATGTACTAATGGCATTATTAAGGCTTAGTTGGCAAAATTTGCAGAAACCCTCCAATTACCATGGACTAAAGCATTGCTATTGGTCCTTTAAATCTCAAATCCACCCCCCTTGGAATGCACTCTCAGACTTTGAGATAGTCACAGGATATCCAATATACCCTGTCCCCACCTCCTTTTATCCATAGTTGATAAAAGGAAGTAGACTTCAATAGCATGAAGGCCCAGTTCCATCTTTTAAAGATAACCATGCTTTGGTACAGCAATGTATTTACAGCATACTCTTGGGGGTTAATAAGAATCACCCCTTGCAACCTGGAAAAAGACATCTCTAGAAAGACACTTCAGCGTCACTAGAAAGGCCTTTACCAGGAACTGTTTACCAAACTTTGTGCTGCAAAACACCAGGGAATAGACTCTTGGATTCACATGACACATGTAAAGAAAGTGCCAAACCGTGACTGGACCTGCATCCCACCTGCTGACCTGAAAGTAAAGATTTTCCAGAATTGAAGCAGATGACATCTGAGGCAGCTTTCCCAAGACATTCAGGCCAGGCCTTTTTCTCACTGTTGTTTCTGCTTCTCTTTCATGGAAAGACAAGGCCCTTGTCTGTATTTCCCAAGCCCTTGTGAAAGGGGGAAACTCTTCTTTTGTTTTCATTTTGGTGAACTTAAAACCCCAAGATCAAGAGTCACATGTTTTTCCAACTGAGCCAGCCCAATGCCCAAGAAATTTTGCAAAATTAGTTTAAGTTTCACCTTTGGTTGCCTGGTGATTTTTTAAAAGATGTACCCAGTAAGGCAATGCTAGTGTTTCAAGATCAACCCCAATACTTATGACCTTGAGAAAAAGCCTTTAGATGAGAAACACCTGAGGATTCTCCCTCCTAACTTTCCCTTTACTCAAATATGACCTTAAGTGGAACTGGTAAAGATAGAAGAGCTTTGAACTGTTTCTAGAGCCACATTTTTGGTTTTGTAGAGAGCTGCAAGACAAAAATGTTGTTTCCCATTCTCCAAAGACCAGGATTATAGCCTGAATATCAAGGGACTGGCCCCCTTTCCAACTAAATTTAATTATTTGTATCAAGGAGATATGATTTCTGACAAAAGAACTTTGTAATTTAGATCTGTTGATATCGAGGGGACATGAATTCTTTGTGGTGGGGGTTCCAGAACACTTCCACAAAGGATATGGCATGGGAAGGCCTGAAAGAGGCAGAGCCTGGTTCCAGAGCCCTGAGAAGTAGGAGGAATTGGGAGTGACAGCAAAGCAAACTGCCACCAGTCTCAGGAGCTTCTGCTGAATTCACTTCCTGACTCTTAGTCTTCACAGGACTAACCTACATACCTGAAATGGGAGATCGGGCTGGAGTGCTCTCTATAAATCTTTTAGGGAAAGGGAAGTGAAAATAAGTAGATGGAACTAAGACAGGGAAACTGAAGAAAACCCATGGGGCGGGCGGGGGGGGGGGGGGGGTTTTTTTTTTTTTTTTTTTTTCTTTTTCCTACTTCTATTCTTGCTAGGACCTGCAATCTCACCTCACAAGTCTTAATGTATGTCCTCCTTGTAAAGGTCAAGTTAATGATTTCTTTGGGGTTTTCCAGCACAATAGATAACATCTAAGGAGTGACCAGGCCAGGTCTTCATGTATATTTTTCAAGACCACTGATTCACCAAGACCCTTGGCTCCAGGGCATAAGGAACTTATGAAGGACACAAGTGCTTTTCCAAAGAGCACTTGTCCTTGTTTGGCCAGTTCCTGGATGCCTTACAGTTCATGTACTCCAGGCCACTGTCCTTAGTAAAAACTCCAGGCCCCAAGCAAAGATGAGACTCAGTTCTTCTTTTCCTCTCTGAGTCTCCCAGATGCTCTGTCTGTATCTGCTTTCTATTTCCAATAAACTCGGCTTTTACTTCCTGCTGGCTTGCATTTCATTTCTATTCTGCACATAACCAAGGACTCTCTTGGCTGTTCCTACAGGATGCCTCTGGGTCTTGAGAACTGGTCTGCCTGCAACAGAGCCAAATTTTGAGAATGGGAATTATATTGGATGTGAATGTTAATTTTTGTTCTAAAATTGTCTAATTTCTGTTCTTTCATCTTGTTAACAGAGTCCCTAAGGTTAGCCATATATTTCTTTTTAATTTAGCCTTTCCATAAGTACTAATAAGACAATTGTTTAGGCCAGACCACTCTAAAAAAGTTTTTTTTGTGTGTCAAATCATTTATGTTTAAAATATATTTTTTTAATATTTTTATATTTTTATTTAAATTCAATTTGGTTGACATATAGTTTACTATTAGTTTCAGGAGTAAAATTTAGTGATTCATCAATTGCATGTAACACCCAGTGCTCATTACATCAAGCACCCTCCTTAATTCCCATCACCCAGTTATCCCCATCCCCCTACCAAACTCCCCTTCAGCAACCTTCAGTTTGTTTCTTATAGTTAAGAGTCGTTCATGGTTTGCCTAAAAAAGTTTTTTCAATCTAGAAGTTTCTCCAAACGTTCCATCATTTGGTCATTGATGACTAGGATCTATTAATCTTAACAGGGACTCAAATTATCAACAAGTCTTTTTGTGGGTTAACTATGGACACAAGAGGTATCCCAAAGGAGAATACAAGAGATGCAGGCCTCACAAGATCCAGACAAGTTGCTCCCAGAGTTAGCTTAAGAAAGCAGAGACTCTAATTATAAAGGGCCCAGTTTTAAATAGCTTTTCCAAACCCAGGGAATCACATGTGTCTCCATCTCCCCAACCTTTTTATTTCCTAAGTTTGGACCCATAGGTTACTCAGCTGTTCCTCAGACGAATATACATCCTCCAACTGGTAAAGACCAGAGAGAATATTCTTTCTGGTCATAAAGCACACAAAAGAAAATGAAGAATATCTCTGGGAAGAAAAAAAAATAGAAAACAAGAATACTCATTACCAAATCTTTACAAGAGTCACTATACCCCAAGAACTAGTTCCACAAATATTTTAGACTACCTACAGTTAGAAAAGAAAAGGAAAAAAATACTCTCACTTCCATTAGATCCTGCAGGCAGAGATCCTGGAGATTGACATGGTAAGAATTCTTACCTTCTGCCAGCTTTTTGTCAGTGGTCCCAGGATCTCTTGGCTGCAGCAGCCCCAGAGCCAGTAGGGTCTAGCCAGTGAAAATCCCATCCAAGTTGCCAAAACTGTAAGGGCAGAAAAGTTCTTTCTTCTTCCTTTCTAGGTTCCTTGGATAGTCTAATAATTACATTGATATTAGACAGATTAACAGAAGAAAAAAACAAAAAAAAAAATCTAGTAACACACATACATGGGAGAGACCCAGAAAAACTGAGTAAGTGTCTGAAATGGCCAAAGCCATCACCTTAAAACCATCTTCAGCTAAAGATAAAACAAGATACTGGGGATGGAGAGTCAGCTATGAGAGGTTACCCAGAAAAGCACAGTACACAAGGATAAGGTTGTTATGTACATCTTAGTCTTTGCCTTCTCCATTGGTAAGAGTTTCTAAAGATTGAGTTATCCCCCTTTTCCTGGTAGAGCAAGGGATCTATAAATAGAGATTTAAAATCTCTACAAATAGAGATCTTTCCTTATACATGTTGAGTCTCTTATAAAAAAGGTAACTTCTCTTTGGTTTTCAGGGTTCCTAAGTTTGCAGTTTCTTAGAAAATAATCCTTAATTCAAAGGGACATATTTTGGAGTGGTAAATGGTACTTCCTTATAGTGGCTATGCTGGATAAATTCCAAACTTTCAGTGGTTGTTTGTTTGTTTGTTTTTTTTTAAGAGAAATTTGAAGTTAGAAGGATTCTTTTTTTTTTTTTAATTTTTATTTATTTATTTGACAGACAGAGATCACAAGTAGGCAGAGAGAGAGGGGGAGGCAGGCTCTCCGCTGAGCAGAGAGCCCGATGTGGGGCTCGATCCCAGGACCCTGAGATCATGACCTGAGCTGAAGGCAGAGGCTTTAACCCACTGAGCCACCCAGGTGCCCCCCAAACTTTCAGTGGTTTAACACAAAGCTTATTTTTTATTCTCACAATGTTCCCATACAGGAGTTGATTGTTGGGTAGCTCTCCTCCAACGAATGACTCGGGGACCCAGGTTCCTTTTTTATAATAGCTCTACCATCTTCAACATACACCTCCTGAGATCTCCTTGAGAGGTTCTTTAAACCAACCACCCGAAAGTAGAAAACAGTATTTATGAGATAAACCTAAGAGTGTACACAATTTTTCTGCTCACATTCTATGGCCATGTCAAACAAGTGAGGTTGAAAAGTATTTTGTGATGTGTTAGATAGAAAAAGAAATGTAATTAATAATCTGCAGCAAAGTCTGTCCCAAAGCAGAGTAATAAAGGGCAATTTCAGACAGGCATTAATTCTACTAACTCTTCAGAAACATGGTCCACTTTCCAGGTGGACAACGCATTGTGAAGAGCATCCAGGCAGAAATAATACAAGGAAATGTGTAATAGTACTGAGTATGGGAGGAAGAGTAGGTTATGTGGTGTGACTGGAGTACAAGATCCAAGCGTAACAAGACACGAAACTGGGCAATCATTTAGTTCATCTCCACAAACATTATCAAATATTTATATGTTTTATGTATACTTTTAGGAGTTGAAATGAGGAAAAACATAAAGAACAGGTCTCATCCTCAAAGAACCTCCAGTTCAGTGATATCACGAAATAGAAAACTGTGATTAAGAAAAAAGATAGACTCCAGACAAACTGAAGAGAAGAATCAATAGGACATTGTGTCTAATTGGGTAAGAGGTGGCAAGAAGGGTGAGCAGAATTGATGTGGTGAATAAGAAATATAAAATAACTTCCAGACTTCTAATTTGGGAGATTGAGTAACTAGGAGAGCAGATATAGGAATAGAAATATGTTTGAGGATGGGCAGAATCAATTAATGAAACTAATTTTAACCTTTTGAGCTCCAGGGTCTTATGGGGACATTCACAGCAAGACTAGTAAGCCTCCAAAATTACATATATGAGCATTATGTGTAGTAAAATTGGAATAGTACAGAGAAGAATAGCATGGTCCCTGAAATGTTGTTCTTTGGTCTCAGCTGGCTAGAACTGGGCTCCATCAGTTGTTTCTCCCTTTGCTCTATTTGCTGCATCTCCTACTTGAACTACTTTTCATTTGATCAATAAACACTTTTTTATTGTATAATAATGATAAAATAATAATAATAATAAACTCCCATAAAACCTAATGTAGCCATCACTCCATTAGATGAAAGATTTTTAAAGATTTTATTTATTTTTATGAGAGAGAGAGAGAGACAGTGAGATAGTGAGAGTGAGCGTGAGCGGGGCGGGGGGGGGGGGGCAGAAGTAGCAGCAGACTCCCTGCTGAGCAGGGAGCTGGATTCAGGACTCAATCCCAGGACTCCAGGATCATGACCTGAGCCGAAGGCAGAAGCTTAACCAACTGAGCCACCCAGACTCCCAAATGAAAGATTTTTGAAAAGAAAGGACTTGCTTACTTCCTCTGCCCATTGTAGATTTCTGCCCACTCATAAGAATGAGCTACTTTCATTTATATGCCATTAGTGAGTTTCTAGTTGACAAAACTAGGTAGTAGAATCATTCTACTTTTCATTCTACTACCAGATGTCTTTGGGAATATGACACTGTTTGACCATCCCTCCTTTAATTAACACTATCTGCCACTTTGAGTGGGATAACAGTGCTCTTTTCTGGTGTTCTTACTAACTGACTAACTTCTTACTAACTTATTAACTTCTTACTAACTGGTTAGACGTTTTTACTAACTACTCAGTTTCTTGGATGACCCTTTTGCCTCCACCTACTTCCATAATTGGCTCCTTTTCCTTCTTCATCCATGTGGCAATCTTATTTACATCCTCTCAACTCTTAAGTTTCATCAAGGGTCTCGCCCACATGCCTCCAGAAAGGAGGGAGATGGCCAAATGAATGGGAATATATGCACATGCATACCCTGAGTGAAGAGTTGGATTCATGACCAAAAAGGCAGCTATTCCTCAGTTCCCTTTGATATTTGCCATATGAAAATGCCAAGCACTATGCCCAGATCATCTGATTTATTAAGAAAAGCCACCCAATCTTTTTTAATGTAATATAATATTAAATAGTAGCCATTTATTTATTTAATGTAAGATAATAATGTAGGGGTGCAGGGCACACTGTCCCAAGAAAGGCCAGTTTGACAAAGATTTTGTTTGTTTGTTTGTTTGTTTTAGAGAGGGAGAAGGGAGGAGCACAGAAAGAGGGAGAGGGAGAATTTTAAGCAGGCTCCATGCCTATCCCAGAGCCCTGCTTGGGGCTCAGTCTCACTACCCTGAGATCATGACCTGAGCCAAAACCAAGAGTCAGATGCCAAACCAACTGAGCCACAGAGGCATCCCATACATATGACTATTAAATTTGATTTTTCCTATTAATATGTCTTATGTCAATTTGATTCTAAGTCCAGCTAGAAGGACCACAGGGCAGAAGAAGGTCTTCTTCCCCAAGAATATTAAATGGGTAGCCCATTCATTTGTTAAAGCCTACTTAGGAGGGGAAAAAAACATATTTCTCAATGTTGATAATTTGTCATCTCTGACATAAACAAATGACTCCTGAATTAATATCAACTGTCCTGACCTCTATCCTTAGGTCCAATATCAGGACTCTAGCTATAAACTAGGTATTTCCATTTTGTTATCACATAGAAACCTCAAATTCAAGATCTTTAACACTGAAGTGTATGGAATGTGGCAAGTATAATTTCTATTATCTTCCCAAAACATGCTTTAGGATGCACTTCAAAGCTTTTATATCCATCACCTTCATTTGTATGTCATTGATAAGGTCAAGCTAAGAGTCAAAACTCTGAATGACTTATAGACAATTAGGCCATTTTAGTGTGTTGTTGTTATATATAGATTGTTCAACACACTATCCCAGAGTGTCAGGGCAATAGTAGGCAGTATCTAGTATTTCTATTAATGCATTCTATTTCTATTAATGCATTAAACACTTTATTAAGAGTTTTATACAAATTAACTTAAAAAACCCTCACAACAACTGTAGGAGAAGAGTACTCTCATTATCTCCATTTCATAAGTGACAAAACATAGATTCAAATAAGTTCCCAAAGTAATCTCAGTATCCAAATCCAGATACAACTGATCCAAAAGCCTTGTAAGCACTATGCTCTACTGACATTCCAACCTATAAAAAATTGGGGTGGTTGAAGCTGAGGTTCAAAATTTTTAGAACAATTTCAGTGAGACATCTATCATAAACAGTAAACTCTTTCTCCAGAAGGGTGCTGTGAAATCATACCCTTTGAGTCAAGGGAGATTGGTTATTCTCCATCTGTGGGAACATCAGCAGCTGTGGTATGTCCAGCATCATTCCCTCCTTTCTTGGGTCTTGGAACCTCTCCTTTCCTCCTGAGAACAGCCTGTCTCCCATTCTGGAGTTTGCAGTTGGGGGGATAATCAAAGAGCCACACCTATCCTTTCATACCACAGAGTTAGGAATGTGTATTCATCTGCTAGGGCTGCCATGACAAAGGACCAAAGACCTAGTAGCTTAAATAATAGAAATTTATTTTCTCATTGTTCTGAAAGCTGGAAGTCTAAGATCCACGGATTACTAAGGTTGGTTTCTTTTGCGGCCTCCCTTCTAGGGTTGCAGATGGCCTTCTTTCTGTGTCTTCACATAGTCTTCCCCTCTGTACATGTCTGGGTCTACATTTCCTTTTTTGGTAAGAATGTCAGTCATATTGGATTAGAGCCCACCCTAATGACTTTATTTTAACTTAATTACCTCCCAAAAGAAACTATGTCAAGAAGTACAGGTATATCCTAAGGAACTAGGACAGATAAAGTTAGAACTTCATTATATGAATTTTATTGTAACCAATGCTCGCCAATCTGTATATCCCGTGCCTCTAAAGAGAGAGGCTGGTCCTGTGGGTATACTTTTCAAGCAAGTTTAAGATTTGTCTTTTTGGGTATTGGTAAGAATGTAGAAAAAGGAAGGTCTACTCTTAGATTCCTAGTTCCAAAGATGATACAGGTTTGGATGCTTCTCCATAAGCTGCCAAGTCTTTGCAGCCATGTAGAGAAAAACTACAAGGATCAACATAAGAAAAACAGGCATAAGAAATGGAAAGAAAAGAAAATTCACATGATGTCAATGGACCATAAATATCCAGCCATGCCTAAACCTAGGGAGCCCCCATAATTTTTACTTGAGGCCATATGCTTTTGTTTTATTAAACTAGGTTGAATTTGAATTCTGTCACTTTTAATTTAAAGAGGCCTAAAAAACAGACCTTGGAAAAAATGATACTTTTGGCAGAGTATGTAACATAGAATAACTAATGTTATATTGGCATAAACATAAATCGGTCATAGGTTACCAAACATTATCAATTGTCAATGCCCCTACTGAAACAATTCTTTTTTTTTTTTTAATATTTTATTTATTTATATTTTAGAGAGAGAGAGAGAGAGAGAAAGCATGAGCTCAGGCAGACAGAGTGGTGGACAGAGGCAGAGGGAGAAGCAGGTTCCTCGCCAAGCAAGGAGCCCGATGTGGGACTCAATCCCAGGACGCTGGGATCATGACCTGAGCCGAAGGCAGCTGCTTAACCAACTGAGCCACCCAGGCGTCCCCTGAAACAATTCTAAGATACAGTGTTGTTTATACTGTGTTACAGATCAGGTGATCACTATCCTCCAGAATATTTCCCTACATGGAATTTCTTGGGGAAGGTGGGAGAGTGGCAAATCTTGATCTTAACTTGGGAACAACTTAAATTCCTCAACCAACTTTTTTACTGGACTCCACCAACATACTCAGTTTAACATATAGAACAAAAGAACATGAACAAAAAATTCATAGAGAAAAAGTTTTCAATGTCTCTTGTAATAAGAGTATAAAACAAAGCAATTTGTCATTTTTCAGCTATGAAATTTGTGAAAATTTTTAACAATCCTAGTTCTGATTATGAAGTATTTTCTAGCTTTCTTCCGAATAAGGAAATCCATGGTAGACTGGCCTTAGGTAGGCAAATTGAGATTGGCCTCACCCATTAGTTATGGCTAACGGGGTTGTGAGCATAAGTGGTTATTTTTCACTTCTAGGCCAAAACATTTAATTGCTGATGCAAAACTCTCCAGAGTCTCCTGGGTGGGATTCCAGGAAGGATGACAGAGCAGAGTGCCCATTCGGCCCAAAAAAGGTATGTAATTTGAGCAAGATATAAACCTAAATTATAAATCGCTGAAGATTTGGGGTTGCTTGTTACTTGGATGACATAGTTATGACTGATATGAAATGTAAAAAGTGATAATAGCCTATTTTGACAAGGTGTGTTAAAATTGCATAATTTACATAGTGTTATGGGCAGGTACAATTGGGTGAACTTTTTGGTATAAACTCTGGCAGAATGTCCTAAGAGATTATTAAATTATTCATTTTTCTCTTTGTACTCTATCCTAATATAAAAAGGAAAAAGGCAAGAAGTGTTAGCCCTTATAACAAGTTTCATTTACCAGGAAGTTCAAAGCAAATTTGTTTTAATAAATTTCCAGTGTATTTTAAGATAGAAGTACCACTCAGAGTTCAACCATGTGTTAGGGTTCTCCAGAGAAACAGAATCAATAGGATACATATAGATATTTATTTAAGAATATACTATAGGAATTGGCTCATGTGATGTTGGAGACTAAGAGGTCCCACAATTTGCTGTGTGCGAGTGGCAGAACCAGGAAAGCTGGTGGTATAATTCCTTCCAAGTTCAAAGGCCTGGCAGTCTTGAGGTTGATGGTATAAGACCAGGTCTTGGTCCAAAGGCCTAAGAACCAGGAGTACTGATCTCTGAGCACAGGAGCAAATGGATGTTTCAGCTCAAGCCCAGAGAGTGCATTCGCTCTCCCCCCACCCTTTCTATTTTATTTAGGGACTCAAATTGAATGATGCTCACCTGCCCTGGTTAGGGTTATCTTCTTTATTCAAGCCTACTTATCTAAATGCTAATCTCTTCCAGAGACCTGAGACAGGCCCAGACCTGACACACCCAGACCTGACACACGCACAGAAAGAATATTTTACCAGCCTTCTGGCATCTCTTGGCCCAGTCAGTTTGACACCTAAACCTAACCACCCAGGAACTTGATTATGAATTCAGGCTTTACCTCTCATTGGTTGTTGTCATTTACCTTTATTATGCTTCCTTTTCCTTATCTTAAAAATGGGACTTCCAGGGGACCTGGGTGGCTCAGTGAGTGACTGACTTCAGCCTAGATTATGATCCCAGGGTCTTGGGATCTAGCCCCAAATCAGGCTCCTTGCTCAGTGGGGAGCCTGCTTCTCCCTCTCTCTCTGCCTACCACTCACCCTGCTTGTGCTCTCTCTCAAAAAAATAATTAAAATCTTAAAAATAAATGGTGCTTTCCATTAAAAAAAATGAAATCTTGCCATTTGCATGATGGGGATGGAACTAGAGGGTATTATGCTAAGCGAAATAAGTCAATCAGATAAAGACAATTATCATATGATCTCTCTGATATGAGGAATTTGAGAAATAAGACAGAGAATCATAGGGGAAGAGAGGGGAAAATGAAACAAGATGAAACCAGAGAGGGAGACAAACCATAAGAGACTCTTAATCTCAGGAAACTGAGGGTTGCTGGACAGGAGGAAGGTGGGAGGGATGGGGTGGCTGCGTTATGGACATTAGGGAGGGTATGTGCTATGGTGAGGGCTGTGAATTGTGTAAGACTGATGAATCACAGACCTGTGCCCATGAAACAAATAATACAGTGTATGTTTATAAAAAATTAAAAATAGAAAAATAAAATAAAATAAATGGGACTTCCAATATTATCAAAATTAATTGGATAGAATAAACACTCAGCAATGTTGGCTATTATTACAATCATTATGTAAGGTCCTATATTCTGTCCCCCACCTTGTCCAAGTCTATATTGTCTCCTAATTTATATGTTAATACTATTCATGTTTTATTTATGTATAGTAGTATATCATTTTATTTATGTGTAATAGTATATATTTTGAAAACTTATTTTAGTTCTATTCAGTCATTTATGGAGTATGTTACTGAGGGTATTGGGTATGGAGAATGTTACTGAGGGTATTGTCAAATAAGATCTCTCCTCTGTGTGTATAAGTCTGGGACTAAATAACATCAAAAAATATCACTTTTATATCCAGCAAAGGTGATTAGAGACTATGCGCAGAGTGAACTTAAGACTGTATCACTGAAATGTACAAATTTAACACCTTCCTCCACTGATCACTGGGAGGACCAGAAAGCTGCTGACCTATCACACTGGGGCAGCGCCCTTACCAAATGGCAAAGAGTTGACAACAATATACCTCTTCTCCTGGCATAGCAACTCAAGTAAAAGATGGGAAGAAGCTGCCTTGATTAGATTTGACTACTTTGCCCAGAGTCACAAATCTTTCTCTTTTCCTAAGAGTAGGTAAACATGAGAGATGGATAGAGACTGGAAGAATTACCCCGGCACAGGACAGATCTCCTTTAACATTTAACAGCTTTTATTCACTTATTTCATTATTCTTAAACAGAGCAGCCAGAAAAGGCAACTCCCTTGCCAAAGAACCAAAATCTATATGAAAAATCTTAATCCTCTCTTCTTAAGGATCCTCCCTAAATAGCCCATAGCTCATTTGGACATTGCCTATGAACATTAAGGGATAGCTGACTTTATACCCAAGAAGGGTCTACAACAGGTCAGATTCACTGAATAAATTAGCTCCAAATCACACCATACCCTACTCATTTCTTATGTTATCTCCTCTTTCAAGTTCTTTCCAGCCCAATCGTTGGACATAGATCTTCAGAAGTTCTGTAGTAAAACTAAATGACAACATAAAGCTGCTCTAGTACTAATGCCAACAAAGGAATATAACAATTTAGATCTACCTCTCTTGTGAAGTACCCTGGAAGAAACTAAAATAAAAAAAATAAATTTCCTTACAAGTGGGAGTCCAAAGAGTGAAAGTATGAAATCCAATTACCTTCCCTTTGTAAGTTAATTTTTTAAAGAAATTAAAGTCATACTTACTTCTCTACAATTACTGCCTTGTCTTGGCAGAAACATCTTACTCAAACACTAGGATGGGTGGTAAGTTCTCTAGCAGCTGTAGCCTGGGACTTCTTATTACTGAAGTACACATGGTCTATCACATTGATAAATCTAGAGCTAACAGATGACTGCACAAGATAATCAAGGCATGTACCCTTTAACAGTTTCACCTGTTTCTTACATTGGTCTCTTTTCTCCTCTATTTTATGTAGGGCTCTTATCATTTGGAGGCTTTCAGTGACTAATTTCTTCTCCATTTTCATGATCTCTCAATTTCTCTCTCCAGGCCTTGCCATTTGATTTTCCCACATCCTTTTTAGAACTCTGGGGTAACTACAGGAAGCCATTACATTCTTTATGTTCAAAACCATCCACGGTTCACCTTCACCATCCTAGAATGGATAATCCCCCCAAAATAATAACAAACCCTACCCTGAATATAATCCTTTGCCTGGCTTACCTTTAATATAGTTCCATCTGTCTGTCTTCAGAGTCCCAATTTTCTCAATTTTTGAGCATATTCCCTCAGGACAGGGGATTCTTCATACACACTAGTCACCAGTAATAGCTTTGTCAACTCTAAACTCATTCAGCAATTCTTTGAGGGGTTTATGCTGCTCATCCCCTCTCAAATCTATTCAGATTATCTGTAATCACTTGGAATAGCTGCCCCATCTTCACGGGGGGGGGGGGGGGGGGGGGGGGGGAGGTTCACCACTTGGTCCTCCTATATGTATCATTAAAGTGATTGATAGGTAAGTAAATGGATCCCAAGACCATTCCTGCCTGACAGCTGGGAATTGAGACAAGAGACATTAGTCATGCAGGCCAGTCCCAAATCTGCTTAAATTTCAGTTGTTCCCATTTCCTTCATCAGAGGTCTAATCTAAATCAAGCAAAGATCCTCATCACATTTCAAAGGAAGTGAGAAGTTTTAAAGGTCACCAATTTGAGCCTTGGGGCATTTAATTAGATTAACAAGATGATATGCAACATGATGGAAAATACATATCAGATAAAAATGGGGAGTTATTTAGGGGAGTTTTGTGTTGTGTTTTTTATTTGATTCAGTTAGGGGAACTCCTTATTTGCAAGACCCAAAGCCTTTAGACTTCAAGCATAATAAAAGGAAATTGAGATTTACTAGAGTAGTTTAAATTAAATTTTTTTCAGAGGTAAATGTAGTAAATTGTCTCAACTTATTGAAATCTGGTGGTAGGTTTATTATGTTAGCATCTACATGTTTTTGAATATTTGAAATATTTCATGATAAAAACAGGAAGTTTTTTGTTTATTTTTTTTTTTTAATTCCAAACTGGGGCTCAGTGAAGCACCAAGATGTTAGGTTTTAAGATGCTAAAGGTCCCCTTTTCCGTCTCCAATTCAAGAACAGTTGAGAATACACAGAGAAATCAGATGAAGATTATGACATCATCTTTAGCATTTGTGAAATAGCTTGGAGAATGCAGCTTTAGATCTTGAGCCAAGTGCCTTGCTAAACCTGGTCTCTGAAATCAACTCATTCACCCCGCCCGGCACACCACAGAGGACTGATCTAAGCACACCCTCTCTGCAGGCATGCAGATATGAAAATACTGGCACAAGCGACTAAAGTGAGTGGAAAGAGACATGAGAGTTTTCTTAGGTACTTAAAATAGTCTATTTCTTGATCTGAAGTGATTTCATGAGACTATAAATATGTAAACTGCTGTCAAGGTATACACTTAAGATTTCTGTATTCTCCACATGTAATTGTCTACTAAGGCTGCCATAACAAAATACCAGAGATGGGGTGGCTTAAACACTGGATTATTTTCTTGCAGTTCTAGAGGCTGGAAGTCCAAAGTCAAGATACGGACAATGTTCTCCTGAGGCCTGTCTCTTTGGCTTGCGGAGAGCTGACTTCTCTGTGTGTCCTCACATGGCTCTTTCTTTGATCTCTTGATCTTCTTATAAGGACACCAGTCCTTATTGGAGTAAGCCCCCTCCTTGGTGACCTCATTTAACCTTAATTACCTTTTTAAAGGCCCCATCTCCAAATACAGTCACATTGGAGGTTAAGTCTTCAACATATTAATTTGGGGGAAGGGGCACACATTTCGATCCATCGCACCATATATGGTATATTTCAATAGCAAAGTTTAAATTAAAAATAAATAAAAGAAGCAAATGTTCATAAAATGAGAACACTTTAATAAAAACAGAGACTGAATTTACTGTATGAGTTTAAGGTGTCCTATCCTTTCTGGGAAAAATACTGAGAGGGAAAAGAGTACAAGAGAACTGGAAACCTATGGAAGAAAAGGTAGCAGAAGGATGGCGGTGAGTTGGGAAGAATGTGGAGGCAAAGATTAGCTTTTACTGCTTTACAGGTAGAAGTTATTTTGGGAGAGATTAAGCTCCCTTGTCCTAGAACCAGCTGGTGTACCCAGGTGCGGCCCATCAGCTGTCCACTTTGTGATGAGAGTGAGGGAAAACAAAGGGGGAGTGGGGCTGGCCCTAAAGGAAGCAGTTGGGGGACAGCAGCAGGAAGGAGGCAAGAGAGAGACCAATCAAGGATGGGGGAGGGGAGGAGAGAGGGAGGAAGGAAAGAGAGAGTAGACAGGGAGAGGGGTGAATAAATAGAACTCCACAAGATATAAAGATATGGCTTAATGTTTAAGTAAATGAACTCTGGAAGCTAACCACCTTGGTTTCTGTCCCAGCTTAGTTACTTAAGTGCTATGTGACCATGGGGAAATCATGAAATTGCTCCGTGCCTCAGTTTCTTAACCTGTCAGATGAAGTCAAGAATACTACCTACCGGGACACCTGGGTGGCTCAGTTGCTTAAGCGGCTGCCTTCAGCTCAGGTCATGATCCCAGCGTTCTGGGATCAAGTCCCACATTGGGCTCCTTGCTCAGCAGGGAGCCTGCTTCTCCCTCTGCCTCTGCCTGCCACTCTGCCTGTGCTCACTCTCTCTCTCTGACAAATAAATAAATAATATATTTTAAAAAAAAGAATACTACCTACCCCGTATGATAATCTGTAAAATCAAACGAGGTAACATATGTATAGCTTGGCATATGTTTAAGCAAATACTGTAGAAATGTCTACTATTAAAGATTTCTACCTGGGATCCAAGGTGTAAGTGAGAGATGAGGACCTACCCACCTCTGAAGACATAGTGAACATGCCCGGCTGGAGAAATAGTCTGATCCAGCTTACACCCCCATGCTTGCTTCTCCTGCTGGCCCTAGAGTTGTATAATCATAGCAGAACACGGAAAGCCCAGACAGATTGCTCTGTTTAGCTGAGCTGCGCTGGCTGGGAAGGGCACGGTAGTTCTCATGTGATTTTATTTAAGCCTGAGATCTCCCAGCATAGACCTAATTTCCCATCTAGGAAATAATGATATCCTGCCTTCTCATGATAAGGCTAAGTGAGAAGTCTGCAGTCCACAAATGTGATTTTTTCTACATGGGTTATCTTGCTTGCTTTTTTTTTTTTTTTTCATTGAAACAGCCAAAGAAAATCCAGCAAAGACCATTTTATTCCCCTCCACTGTGCTACAGACTGATAGATCACATGAACCCCTGAGGGGGATCCTTTCTGAAATGTGAGAGTGCAAGTGTTTTGCTTATTTTCTAGGTGGGTGCTTTTTCCCTTGCCAATGCCTATCTCCAGAGACCAGAAGCCCGCACGGTACCTGGGAGCTGAAACACCACAGGTTATGTTTACCTCGTGTGTTTATTAAAAGGTGTTAACAGCTAATAGTAGAGCATCACCCACTTAAAGCTATCTCGAATGGTATAATTACCTTGCATCTGAGGAATGTTTCCTTGGCATAGATTTTTAATAGCTTCCGTGAAGAATATGGTCCTGTAGGAGATGCCAAATTTGTGGCTTCTTCCAGTGCAATTCAGATGGCCGACAGGATGTGGTTCAACAGTTATGGGGCTTGCAGTGAGTCAGCTATGGAGACAAATGTTTCCATGGTGACCTTCCCCATTCATTCAGTGTGAGGCCTCCGTACACCCATGAGGATTAATGACATGGCATTAACACTGATAATCATAATGAAGAGAGCTGTCTGAGAGTGGGGCAACCCAACCCTGACATTTGTGAGGAAATAGGATGGAGGAATTTAGCCAATGTGTAGAGGAAGAAAATATTGAACTACAGGGAAAGGAAATCCATTTCTTTTCTCTTTTATAGAATAGTTTTCCTGCCAGCAGAGACCCTGCTGCTGGCAGACTTCTATAGTCTCCCCTCTGGGAATTCTCTTAGTATTACAATAAAATGGTGGTTGAAATAAATAACCCAAGAAGTGATTCACTAAAGGTCAATGGGACCGAGATGAGAGAATACGGAAGGGACACATGCTTAAACTCTACTCAATTATCATGTTTTATTTGTTTAAATACTTTTGAATGTTTCTTAAGAAATCCTTTTAGGAAAAGTCTTTTTACTAAGGGACTTATCTTTTTCTATAGCTTCATGGCACCCCTTTTGTTCCTTTCAGGGGAAAAAAACATTCTTTTCATATTGTGCTGGTATAGCAATGTGTTATTTCGGTGTACAGAGATGGAGGGCATTATACAAACTGATAAAGTGAAACATTAGGAGCCTACACTCTAACTCAGATGCCAGCCCGGGTAAAATTATAGACAGATTATGCTTTCCCAGAGCAGGATGCAGATATCCACAATCTCAGAGGACTGGGCTTTGTGATTTAGTTAGATGTTTGCATGGTTATCTCCATTATTAAATTTCAAGATTCCATAGAGCAGAAACTTCATCTTGTTCATGTTTGGCATTGCCAGCTTCACTCCCAAAACACACACAGACAAAGGTACAGAGGCATGGGCATGCACACACACACACACACACACGCACACACATTAATCTAGCATCCTTCTTTACACACCACATGACCACATTTCTATTAAATAAATGGATTTGATCAGCCATGTAAAACCTCAGATGAAGCAATTAGGCATGTTGTATATGAAGTTCTAGAAATCCATAAAGTCAAATCATAATGGTTTTTAAAGCTATGTAGCACTGTTTTGCTTCCTTAAATGTTTAGACAAGTGGATTTGACACAAATACAATAATGCCTAAAAGGCAGTAAATGGAAAACATGTGTGGAAAGAAAACCAGGGGGCTCTCAAGGCAGCCCAAATTACTCAGATTGATTATATGATGTCTGCAGCACGCTGATGACTGGACCTACTGTGGCATTTATTAATCCATCAAATATTTATTGAGCACCTACTTTAATAGCTATTTGCTCTGTGCCAAGCACTATCTGAAGTGCTTTTTGCATATTAACTTATTTAATCTTCTCTAAGAGGTAAACACTCTTATTAAAATACCAATTTTTCAGGCAAGTAAGCTGAAGTACAAATAATTTAAGTAACCTGCCTAAATTCACACAGACAGCAGGGAAGGAGTCATAAATTGAACCAAGCAGCCTGGCTCCAGATCAAACTCTTAACTGCTGCTCAAGACTGCCGACCCCTGGGCTAGAAACAGTAATAAAAATAATCGAGAGGTACATACATTTTCTGTGTTTTCATAAAGTTTAGCATCTTGAAGGAGAGACATGCTGAAAAGAAACAGTTACAATCTCCAGGGGCAAGTGCTGGAAGAGCCAAGGAAGGGCTGGCTGTAGGGGGAGGGCATATGGAGTGGGAGGCTCACCATAATGAGGAAAAAATAAGGACAGTAAAAGAGGTGAATGCCATTTTCTTACTGATCTTGTTCCTGATGGTCTTTGCTGATGAGGTATGAGCACTGTCATATTCAGGAGGGAAACTTTCCAATGGTTCCTAACTATGTGAGATATACCTCTAGCAGACAGGTCAAGAAGAGGTGTCACAGAAGGAAAGCATCTGATGGACAGGGACTGGACTGTCAGACCAGGTAAGAACGTGGGCAGAGACTGTTGGAAGGGACAGTATTTCCATGATGCCAGAAGTGTAGATACAGACATTCTAGAGAATAGCATGGTCCACAAAGGATATGGATACGTTTTTCTAAGGTTAGAGAGAATGCCATAGACATGAGAAACTGAAGAGCCCAGGCATCAGCTAAAGAAGATCCCTCTAAAAGTCACTCTAAATCTTGGCAATGTATTGGACATTTTTACCGAACACCATAAGAGTAATACATACGAGCGCTTTGTATGTACCAAGCTCTACAATAAGAGTTGGGGGAAAGTATTATTATTGCTATCCTGATCAAAGTTACAGTAGAGCTAGTATAGAAGCCTAGTTTATCCCAAAGCTACAATTTGTAGTAACTATGGTTTGTCTCCAAAATTCTTGCTGATTCTGGCAAATGAGGTAAAACTAATACCGTTCCAACAGTAGGAACCTGTGACTTACTGGATCTGGATGGAGGGCTTGATCATACACCCCCAGAACTAATTTGTCACTTAATGCCACTGATGCCCCTGTGTAAAGGGTAATAGTCAAATCTATGGGAAAACATTGAAAAAAGAATTGCAAGATTTTTCTCACTTCAATGTTTTGATGAATTTCAAGTATTGGTTAGTTAGTTTCTTTCATACAACCGTTAATTACAACAGGATATCCAGGAACAGAGCAATGTGGAAGTCAAGAGAAGTGCTAAAACTGGGGAGAAACCATTTTAAGGGAAACCCAACAAAGAAGAATCAAGAGGACAGAAATAAATACGGTAAGACAGCCACAGCAAATTAGGAGGACCCAGCAAACAGCTTTTGGATGATCAGCAGAGATGGAAGTGGAAAAAGCAAAATGCGTTGACTAATAAGCAGGCCATCAGAAACTGTCAGGAGAGTCAGTGGGTAAGAGACAAGCCAGGGCTGGACCCTGGGCTGAGTAGCTCTCCTGCCCTGCTTCTTGAGCTCCCTCTCCCCCTGCAGCTACTACAAAGGGTGAGAGCTGAAGGTAGTAACCAGGAGTGAATCTGGGGGTGAGGGCAGTAAGTGATCTGGCTGAGTTAGTTTAAATGGTTAGTAGAGGCACAAAAGTGGTCTTTCGATGTTTCTTATGAGTCACCTAAAGTGGCTGATGTCTTTTAGACTAAAACACTTCTATTTTTTAGAAATGATTGAAAAGTCACTCTTAAAATCTTCCAGGATAAAGAGGCTCATTTGGGAGCCATGAATGTTAAGGCTACCCAGGATTTTCCTCCTACAGCTTTGCAATTGCACTACAGCTCACTTTCTGCATCCCATCCTGACCGTCACTACTTTCATGCTCTTCAGACAGACCAAAAGGTGGCATATTTGGGGATCCTGTGAAGTAGTTATTGCTTCTGACATCCATATTCAGAGGCCAAGTGTACATGTCCCGAACTGGACCATTATATGTGATTACAGTTACTTTACAGCATACCAGCTTGTTCCTCATAGCTAGGATTGCTAAATATTGGGGAAAGGAATTCTGACATGCTTTATGAAATATGGCAATGCTTAGATAAATATATGTTTAACATCTACGCACATTACCTAATTACACTACTCCTTTTTAAAATATAGGTTCAACGTAACAGTGTTTCATTCAGACAAGGTCATTACCTCTTAAAATCTCTATAACTGAACGATTTTCAAGAAGAGTCCTCAAAACTAACCAGTTCGCTAATATTGTGGACCAGAAAATAACTTCCTTATTTTAACAATAGAAAGCATTTTTATGACCTGTAGTGCCCTGCGAGGTACTTTTGGGAATTATGAAACAAGAATTTCCTTCCCTGTTGGCAAACCTCTAGCTGTAAGTTATTGCCCTTGGTCTTGGTGCTCCTGGCTGGCTTATTAAGGATTTGATGTATTGTCTTTTGTCCTTTTGGCTCCTGTCACTGTCTTTACTTCCCTGTCCTTTTTCTGGTATCTCCTTGGTTCTGGACTCTCTTTTTGGTTGCTTTTCCTCTTTTGTACAAAATGTTGTCTTGTCTTTTCAGCATTTCAGAAGGCCTCCCCAGTGACTTGAATTTGAAGAAAGCTGCAGGGTTGTAGCTCAGTGGAAAGCTTAGAATGACAGCGAAATCCCTAAACAGGGACTACTCTTTCTGAATAGGGAAACCTAAAAATAAAAGCTGTCTGCAGCTGGGACTGTGTGCCAAGACAACTATCACTGAAATGCAGAGGAAATCGAAAACGTAAATAAAAAATAACCTTGCTCAAAAGGACTAAGGTGTTAAATTGGTGCCAAGGTAGAAACCAGGTAAAGGCCGACTTCACAGTAAGTGGTTTATCGCCCACAGATAGTTTAATGTGATGGAAGTTTGATTCATCCAAGAAATATCATCCCCAAGAAGGAAATGCAAGGAAACAGCAAAGAGGCTCTAAGTCAGCCTAACTTCTCCAAAACTGAAAAGCTCCTCCATTCCCTATACACCTCTCTGATTTTCTTCCTTCCGAAAAAGCAGCTCTGAGTATTTATTGGTGGTCTCTTCCCCAGCGCACTTTCTCTGCACAGAAACTCTTTTGAACAGTCTGCCCCTTCCCCCATTCTTCAGTGGACGCCAATGTCCCAGCAGCCCAGTTCTGGGCTCCTTTACTCCCACCCTCACTGACATTTCAAGGCGGTTTGCCCTCCCGTCGTTCAACCCCTCCTTCTTAATGGCACCTGTCAATCTTGCAGGTTCACTTCCTTTTCTCCTCACTTTGGACCACACCCTGCTTTATCACTTGTCCATACCCATTGGGCAAATTCCAAATCTAAATTTAGTACCTACACCCAGGCTGTGATAACATTTGATGAAAAATAAATAAGCATAGGTGTGGCTAATGCTACTAACTGTGTACACTCATCTCTGCCGCTGGGCCATCCATAGTGCTTGGCAATCCTGTGTGCCCCTCTTTCAGCTCCCCCAACTGTAAGCCACCAGTGTTGTTTCAGATCTTCACCAAGTTTTACACTCCTCTTTCTTCTAGATATGCTATTATTTTATTAACATATGCTCTTATGTGAGGGAAAGTGGGACTCTCCGTAGCACACAAGACAACAGAATCAATTCTACCTACCTGGAACATCATCTTGGTACTGCCAGCATGGTTGATCACCTACCTCCTCCTCTGGTTTTCCCTCAGAATATAGCACCATGCTTATTTGTCTTAACTTATTAAGAAAAAAAAAATTCTCAAAACTAGTTACTTTTCCTGTTTTCTCCTTTTCTGGTCAAGGAAACCTGCCTTCACTTAACATCTTTGTTTACTCGTTCACTTCTCATTCATTTTAAATATAATTCTTTAACATCATTCAAATAATACATGTACCTATTTAAAAAGACTTACATGATACACGTGAAACTAATGTCACACTGTGTCAACTATACTTCAATTTAAAATTAATTAAAACTTTATAAAAGATTAAAAAATAAAATTACAATTTTTTCAAGGTGTAAAAAATTACATAAAAATAAAAAATAAACAAAAAAGACTTAGACTAAAGAAGAGTGATTTCCAGATATACCTCTGGCCACCTTCCAGTCTGGCTACCCTAGGGCCCCTCTTTTAATGCTTCAGGCCAACTGAACACTGCCATTCTCTTCAAGAATAGATATTTTTTAATTTCCTGATTTTGATAGCATAGATTCTCTGTGTGATAAAGAGGATAAGCTTTCTGAATTCTTGTGTATCTGTAAACATTGCTCTTCTATCCTCATACTTGACTAATAGTCATCTGGGTATTGAATTCTGTGATTCCCCTCAGATTTTAAAAGCACTACTCCAGTATCTCAAACATCTAGTATTACTCTGGATGTGGTTTTGGAATATAGGTGAGGTTCAGCAGGGTGAGATCCAGAGCTGAGGACCAAGAAGGAATTCTTGAAATGTCTTTGGTGCACAATGGTGGTTTATTAAAGCATGGGGACTGCACCCATGGGCAGAAAGAGCTACTTCCCCAGGGTCTTGAAGAGTTGCTGATTACATACTTGGGAGTTAGAGAACAGAAGGAAAAGGGCGGTTTCAAAAGAACTTGCATATGCTAAAGAGGACCAACCTACAAGAAACCTCCAAGATACCAGGGGTCTTGCCATTGTCAAGTTAAGGTTGTTTTTCCCCTCTAGCAAGGTATTAACATTAAGATAGTTGGGAGATCCCAGGAAGAATGTCACACACGTCCCACCCAGAAGTGGGGGTGAGGGGAGGCTGTAGGTTGTCAGCTTGTACTTTGTCTTCAGCTACCCTTCTGCTCCCTCATCACTATTGAGAAGTTCAATGTTATTCCTTCTAATTATTGTTCCTTTTTTTGGTCAATTTTAAAGTTTAAAAAATTTTTCGAAGTTCTCAAATATACAGAAAAGTTGCATAACTAGCACAATGAATTTTTTCTTGAACCACTGGAGAAAAAGTTATCATTTCTAAGCCCCACAATCCTGATTACTTTACTATATAGCTTCTTACAAAGATATTTTATATTCTTCAACATAGAAGAAAATCAGAAAATTAACACAGTTGCAACATTATCACTTAACTCGTTCAGTTTGATTCTTTAGGACACCTCTTTAGACCCTATTCAAGTTTTGTCAGTTGTCCCACTAATATTTACATTTATAAAAGATGTGATTCGGAATCACCTCTTGGAGGTTTCTTTACCCTCCCTCAGTCAGAAACAATTCTTCAGTTTTTCCTTGGCTTCTATAACCTTGAGAACTTTGAACAGAACAGGTGATTTTGTGGGATGCCCCTTGGTGGGTTTGTCCAATACTTCCCCATGACTCAATTCAAGATACACATTTTTGCAGGACTACCACAGAAGTGGTGTTACGTTCTCCTCAGTGTATCCTAACTGCTTCCAAATGCCTAGTACATCTTTGACCATTCTTTTTGGTCATTCTCATATTGAGTCATTATATTAAAATTCTATCTCACATAGACAGCATGAAGTTGGGTACTCAGTTTTTTATCTAATCTGACAGACTTTATCTTTTAATTGGAATGTTTATTATTTGTTTATTTTTATAGATATTATTTATTTGCAGGAGAGAGCAAAGTGAGAGAGAGAGAGCACAAGCTAGAGGGAGAGGCAGAGGAAGTATTGTACCTACATTATCATTCATTTAAAAAATGTTTTCTAATAATCCCCATGATTCACCTGTGACCCATCTATTATTAAAAATCTGTTAATTTCCAAATATTTCAGACTCTTAGACATCTTGTTATTTATTTCTAATTTACATTCATTGTGGTCAGAGCGTGTACGCAGGAATATTGCAATATTTTGAAGTTTATTTAATCTCATTTTAGTGCCTAACACATCAACTGTATTAGTGAACTTTCTATGGGGCACTTAAGAAGAATGTACATTTTGCGGTTGCTAGGTGTATCCTATGGGTATCCATTAGTCCAAGGTAGCTGATATTGTTCTGATGTCCTATATACCTTCTGATCTTTTTTGTCTAGTTGTTCTATCTTAATAAGTGAAACATAGTATGATAATTAGATATGTCTATTTCTCTTATTGGTTCTGTCAGGTGCTTTCTCAAGAATTTTAAAGGTCTTTTATTATGCACATATATATGACTGTTATATTTCCTTAATGAATTAACAGTTTATCATTACAAAATGTTCCTCTTTATATCTGATAATACACTTTGTCCCAGAGTCTATTTTGTCTAGCATTAATAGGGCCACTCCATATTTTCTATGCTGACTGATGACATGATATGATTTTTTCCATTGTTTTGTTTCAGTGTTTTTTTTTAAGATTTTATTTATTTGACAGAGAGAGAGAGATCAAGAACAATCATGGGGAGCTGCAGAGTTAGTGGGAGAAACAGACTCCCTACTGAGCAAGTAGCCTGAGGTGGGGCTGGATCTTAGGATCCTGAGATTGTGACCTGAGCCGAAGGCAGACACTTAACGGATTGAGCCACCCAGGCACCCCTCAATGTGCATTTTTTTTAATGACAAGTTTTTCTGTTATGGGAAGATGAAACTGGGTCTTACACTTTTATCCAGGCTAAGAATCTGTATCTTTTAATAAGACTTTATCCTAACAAAATTGATAATCATATTAGATATAAATTAATTCCTTCTTATTAAAAGACACAGATTCTCAGCCTAAAACAAAAAAATAAATAAATAAGATCAAAGTGTATGTTTTTATTTGTTTTCTATTTGTCTCACTAGGTTTTTCTTGTTCTTGTCTTCTTTTAAGCTAACTGACTTTGTTTTTCCCTTAGAATTCCTCTATTTTTTAAAAATATCTATCTTTGCCTTATTTTAGGTAGCTATTTATGGGATTACAAGGTGCATCATTAACTAAATATGATCTACTTAGACTTAATTTTATAAGGCGCCAAATAAAAGGTAAGTACTTTATCAAATAAGAGTTCCCTGTCCCCTTTGCCATTATTGTCATATATATCATGTCTACAAAAATATATAGTTTCAATTATGTGGTTTATTTTCTTATCTTAAGTTTATAATTTTTGTTTTTGTCATATGACTTTTAAAGAAACTAATTGAATATAATTTTATGTTTACTCAGGTATTTACTTAGCACTGGTGAAAAAGGCAGAATTAAGGACCTCACATTCCCAGAATTCTATGGTCCACCCTTCTCATCATCCCAAGAAGGAAAGCAACATCTCTCCCTGTCCTCCATACCTCTGGTTTCCTTGGACCAGAGTGGAGACTTTGTTAACAAGAAGCAAAAGCTAGATTCTGAAATGTTTTATTTCCATATCTTCCAGTACTTGGTGGGTTCTCTTCAAAAGAAAAAAAATACATTATGTCATAATTATTTTTCTTGCTTAACTTTGCTAATTCTTCCCATGGCCTATATTTTGCTGTTTGAAATCTACACTCTTGGTCTTGGTAACATCCAGTTAATTGGGCCCTGCCACAGCCTTGTGTCTTGTTTTTCTTTCTGCTTTAGCCTGACGGAGGTACTTGTTTCTTGAATTCACCCTGTAGTCTCATGGTTTTTCCTTTTCCTCTGGCTCTCCTTCTGTAGGGAGAGCACTTTCATTCATTGACCATCTGGCAAAAACACCTTGGAACACTCAGATCAAGCATCAACTACACCCACAGCTTTCTGTTTTCCCCTCCTCATTCCCAGATGGTAAAAACCATACCTTCCTTTGGGCCCCAAGCATGACATGCATATTCTGCTGCCTTTGGTCTTTCTCTCTCTCTTTTTTATGTTTTTTTAAGATTTTATTTATTTATTTGACAGAGAGAGAGAGAGATCACAAGTAGGCAGAGAAGCAGGCAGAGGGATAAGGGGGAAACAGGCCCCCCACTGAGCAAAGAGCCCAGGGATCATGACCTGAGCCAAAGGCAGAGGCTTAACCCACTGAGCCACCCAGTTGCCCCTGCCTTTGTTCTCTTAACATTTAAATGCACTTACTCGTTTACCTGACCTTTTTAAGCACTTTGAATCATAGAACACATCCTTTTACTCTTCTTACTCCATGTTGCTAGCAGTGTCAGCACTGGATGCTGTTGAATGACCAAATGACTAACCGAACACATAAAGGAAGGATTATAAGAGCTGTATATTTGAAGTTGAGGTGGGCATTTTTAAGGTGGTCGATCTGCTCATAAGAAAGTGATATCTTAAACTGAAAAAGTTAAATGAGATAAAAAGATAAAGATTATTTCGTAAAGAAATATTTAAGAATTAACAAAAGGATCCTATCAAGATTTCTAAATATAAATTGGATCCCAGTATACACATTTTCCCCTGTTTTCTGGGGAAAGAGAGATTGTTGTGCAATCTATAGCTGATTGGCACAAGATGCTCACTGACATCTGACCAAGCAGAAGAGGTCAGCATAAGAGGGTCTTCTCTGGACAAATAAAATGCAAATGCAAACACGCCTGATCATTTCAGAGTAATGGATTTAAAATTCTAAAAAATGTAAGTCCAAGTCAAAAAAAAAAATAGTCTCTTAAAAATCAGTGTTTTAATGATGAACAATTTTGGTCAATTAAAATTTAGACTAATTGCTATGGTGATTTTGGAAAAGAATGAAGTTAATGAGTTCCTGAATGTCAACTGCAATTTTTGAGTACTTTTAATTTGCAATCTCTTTATTTAATGGAGAAGGCATTGAAGACTCACTCTAAATGTATTCAAACTGCATTTTAGATTTTACAGCTGTACTTAAGCATAGGAATTATATTTTACTATTATATCCACTCATTTTTAGAAGGAAAGCCTTAGAAAGTCTCCTTTAGGAGTGTCAAATCATATACTCTCAGATTCCAAAAATAACTTTGTTCCACCTTATACAGGATAAGAATCTGGCCTGCTATACTAATCCTCTGATCTAGAGGAAAATAGTTGACAGATTGCTTGACCTAGCAAATCATTCAGATAACTCTGCTAGGAGCAATGGTCCTGCCATTTTTTTTAATATGAAATTTTTGATTCATATCAATTTTCACTGAAGGAAACTTTGAGGAAAATGCCTAAGGATTTTTGAATTCACTATGGTTTAAATGTCTTATTTCAAGTAGATAAAAAGCAATCCCCTCTCTCTCCTACTTTTGCAGAGCCAAATGGGGGAAGTAAGAAGAGTGACAATTTGTCTTTTCCTTCCTGTTTTAGATATTAATTATGATAAATGTAAAACTAGAGCACAGCCACCTACACATTTAAATCTACTTCAACCTAGAAGTAGATCAATAGTTAGGAATCCTCACAAACCATGTACATACATAAATAATTGGTGCTTTTCCTCATACTTCCAAATTTTGCTTTTAATTTCCTAGGATTGATGTCTGCAGAGAAAGGAATGAAATGACAGTACAAAGTCCAAGGTACCAATCACATGAGCCCAATCATATATGGAAAAGGAGTAATGAGCTGATTTTTCTGCTTTTTTTCTGCCTGAATTTTCCCCTCTTGATTTTTTAGCACCAAGGTAATATTTGAAATATCAGGGAAAAAATGCACCAAAATAAAAACATGAAAAAGACCAAAAAAAAAAGGCATCAAATCAAAGGTGACTTTCTGTGTCTAAATTTCAGAGCCATGCTGCCAATTATTTGAGGCCCAGGAAACTCAGAGATGCAAGGTTTATCTACTCCTACAAATGCATTATTTTCCCCTTCTTTGTCAAGGTAGCAGACAGCCCTAAAACAAGCACAAAAATATGTATTTGCAATACTTTTATATTCAATTAATGGCTTACTAGTTTCACAATCACTAAATCAAACTACTATAGAAAAATACCTGCCTTATGGTTCTTCTCTCTCTCTTTCTACCTTGCAACTGAAAGGCTCTAACAAGAGGTGCCACTAGTTCTGAGGCTTTTAGTTGATGTACATCAGACAGATTTAAGAGCTTTGACCTTTTCCTGACTAACTCAGGGGCACTGATCTTTGAAACAAACTTTACTCAAGATAAACAACATT
This sequence comes from Taxidea taxus jeffersonii, assembly GCA_003697995.1. Classification (NCBI taxonomy): domain Eukaryota; kingdom Metazoa; phylum Chordata; class Mammalia; order Carnivora; family Mustelidae; genus Taxidea; species Taxidea taxus. The sequence continues at coordinate 73,758 of ML110859.1, forward strand.
ACACAAATGAGAGGTTCAATACAATTACTTGAGCGCTAGAGGGCATTAAATTTAACAAGTAATATATAGGTAATGGTCCATGTTATCTACAGATCTATTATGATAAATTATATCTAATTTTGTTTTAACAATAGACATTCGTGTACTCTTTCCTCCATCAGTATTTGAGGCAAATAAACCAGTTTTATGGGAGAAATTACACACCCCTTTCCAGTCGTGGTCTGTGCAGAACAATATGCCTTTCCATGACACCTCTGAAATTGTTTTAGATTCTTTCAACCCAGTAGCTCCGTATGCAGTGTGCATTCCAAATCTCTTCCTATAAACAGATAATTTTTAAAAATAATATCATGGTGTCTAAATGATAATTTTACAACATTTTGGAAACAGAAGGACCTTAAGATTCTGCAGACAAACCTCTTCTTTTGACAGAAGAGAAACAAGGACCTGAGAAATGAAATGATCCACCCAAGGTCTAATCCTGAGTCAGTGAACAAGTCAGAACCAGAAAACAAAGACTTCCTGCAAAACACATACTCATCAAGGCAACATCATGTTGAGATGTCAGAATGTTGTTGTCTTTTAAAATTCTTATTTTCTCCCCAACAGTTTATATGTATCTATTTATTTTTAAAGTTTACTTATTTATTTTTAAGAAACTTCTACACCTAGTGTGGGGTTCGAACTTACAAACCCGAGATCAGGAGTTGCACGCTCTTCTGACTGAGTCAGCCAGGCATCATTCTGGCAGTTTATATTTACAAGCAGCAATTCACAGGTTCTTTCCTCATCAACTCTCCAAAATATAAGCTTTTATTTTCAAACTTCAAGGTTTTGGGGGGGTTTTTAAATTAAAATAAGGACTTTCTGTTGAAGACTAAAGGGTTTTGTACATTATGAAAGAATAACTTGCAATTTGAAAACTGGCTTTAGAACTTTAGGAATGTCTGTGTGTGTCCCCTGAAAATCCACTTGGCATTCAAGATGTTTATTCGCCAAGAGTTTAAGGGTACTTCATTATACAATGCCAAAAGTTTACATGCATGATTGACCTGTGTATGAGTTGTTGGTTTTTTTCCCCCTTTCCTTTTTTAAAGTCCAGTTGGTATTTGGTGACAAGTAGAAGACTAAAACTCAGTGAGAAAAAAAATCTTTCAAAAATAAGGAAGTTAACAACTTGATGTTTCCTTGAAGGTTTTCATAGACTGTTTAAAGAAGAAGTCACAGGGCGCCTGCGTGGCTCAGTGGGTTAAAGCCTCTGCCTTCGGCTCAGGTCATGATCCCAGGGTCCTGGGATTGAGCCCCACATCGGGCTCTCTGCTCAGCAAGGAGTCTGCTTCTCCCTCTCTCTCTGCCTACTTGTGATCCCTGTCTGTCAAATAAATAAATAAATAAATAAATCTTTAAAAAAAATTAAAAAAGAAGAAGAAGTCACAAATCTGTGATTTTTAGGAATGGACTCTGGCCCATTGACCTGATTTATGTAATTGTGTATGATTTACCTTTTAAATGTGAACATCTTTATAAATACTATTAGTTTTATTTTGGAAAAGAGTAATTTGGGGGCACCTGGGTGGCTCAGTTGGTTAAGTGTCTGCCTTCAGCTCAGGTCATGATTCCCGGGTCCTGGGATCAAGACCCACCTTGGGCTCTGCTCAGCGGGGAGCCTGCTTCTCTATCTCCCTCTGCAACTCCTCTTGCTTATGCTCTCTCTCTCTTTCTCTGTGTCAAATAAATAAATAAAATCTCTTTTTTATTTAATTGACACAGAGAAAGAAAGAGAAACCACAAGTAGGCAAAGCAGCAGGCAGAAGGAGAGGGAGAAGCAGGGACCCGCTGAGCAGAGAGCCTGATGCAGGACTCGATCCCAAGACTCTGGGATCATGACCTGAGCTGAAGGCAGACACTTAACCAACTGAGCCACCTAGGTGCCCATAAATAAAATCTTAAAAAACAAAGAAAAGAAAAGACTATTTTGTTGGTGATATTGGACCCTGTGTCTAATGATTTATTAGATTCTGAGCAAATATTAATGGAAGCTATTGAGACTACTGCACGGGAATTTTTCATTGTACAAAGTATAAAATATGATATTTTAAGATATATTTATAGATGTAAATGCCTCTATACTTACTGTGTATCATTAGTGAAAATAAAGACTACAGATTTAAGAGATCAAACCATAGGAAATCAATAAAGACATCAAAATTTTCCCAGTTGACAAATGTATTAATGGGTCATCCTGTATAACCTAATCTAAATCTTATTCTCTTGTCATAAAATAAGAAGTGAATACATAGATATACACACACAGACCTGGTATTCTGTATTGAAAGATACATGAAAGTGATTGTTCTGCACTGAGTGATGTCAGCCTTACCCTTATACAGACTGTACACAGCCATGATTCAGTGATGGAAGCTGCTGTCCGTGGGGTACAGCTTTGTTTGTAGACCTCTGTTCTAAGAGTTATGATGATGCTTTTCATCATAATCACAAAGCATTTAATTGGCAGACCAATTTAGGCAATAGAGTCTAGATCAAGACAGATTGTAATCTAAGACAGATATTACTGATCTAGAAAACATAGAGGATATGCAGAAACCAAAATCATAAGCAATGAATAATTATAAAGATAAAGCTTAGCAATTTCACTATATTTCTGTTTGGGGTAAGTACATTTTGGACAACCCACCTTTGATTGCTAAATGCTTTAAAGGGCCATCAGGTGCTATTATTTCCTCACTGAGCTCTCATTACTTCAAAAATCATGCTTCACTGGGTTGGGGGGAAGACAGGATGAGGCATACGCTGAAGAACAAATACTTTTTTTTGTACAACATTTAAACTAATTGTTTTAATACCACATGCCATATACACAGCTAATTACCAAAGAACTTTCCTCCTTCATACAGTAACAGATGACTATAATTGACAAGCATAATTTTTGCATTCCTTAAAGACTTGATTAAACATATAAGATGAAAAATCTTTTGGCAAGGATAAATAACAAAAAGAAATATATATTCAAGGAAATAATAATGGTAATAATGATAGTAATAACAGCTTTTTCTATTAAATCTTCCTAATGTTAAACTCCTAATCTTTAAATATCTTCTGGATCTTATCAACAAATCTTTATTCTAAAAAGATAAGAATAATTTGAGCATTTTTAGTTATTTGCATATTACAATGATAACTGGTTATCAAAAAGAGATGAAACTAAGGAGAACGCAATGTTTTGGGGATGTTTTCTAATATAGAGTAATATAGTTTAGTGTCTAAAACCTGCAGTTTCAGATTCAAACAAAATATATCAATATAAAAAGTGGTAAATATTTTTAAGGCTGTTACTCTCTGATGGTGAAAATTTTAAATTTGGTTTTGTGTGCGTTAATAAGGAAACAAAATAATTATGATTATAAAACAAAAAAATTTACCCTGATACAAGGATTGCAACAGTTCTAAGCTGGTAAATTTTGTTCAAATTACACTCAGTTCTGCTTTAATGCAACATCTGTGTTTCTAAAAATCTCCACACTCTGGAAAATAATGCAACTGGGGCATGATACTCAAAAAAATTGTAAAAAAAAAAAAAATTGTCAAGTAGAACACTAAAAAAAAAGAAGAAAAAAGACAGAAAAGAACCTAGTAAAAATGGTCGCACCGTTTTATACCTGTTAAATAGATAAGAAATACATATATAGTACAATAGACGCAGCACTTCACCTAAAAAAAACGGCCTGAGGTTTGTTTGTGAAAAGGCTGCGGCTTGTGAGTTATTGTGAAGCATTGCAAGGAAGGTTTTCTGAATCAATGGGAAGTTGTAGTACCAGATGTGGATCAGGGTAGGCTGCTGATTGTGTGCACATTTTGTGTGTTCTACAAGGCTCAGCTGAGCTGTGTGCTGTTTCTTAAATTAACGTTGAAAACAAAATGGCTATTTTATCAGCAAAAATGGGCTTATTGGGGAATAGCAGTAATTATAATCCAGCACAAGCAAGCTATGGCAAAAACCACAGGCATGTTCACCAAACAAAGGAGAGGAATGCTCTTTTATAGAGGAAAGTGGGAAGTCTGGGGTTGGGAGAGGGCTGTTACCAACAAAAAGTTCCTTGTAAGTAAACTTCGAGCTGAGGTAGAAGGGTTTTTCATTGGCTGGATTGTGACTGCCTCATATTGGCTGGGTTATTGCCAGGGAGGAGGAAAGCATTTCTTCCACCTGTGGAGATAGCAAAGCTGTATTGGCTTGCAAGGTCTGTCTCTCCCTGTTGGGTTTACAATTGACTCTGAGTAGTAGGACATGACAGCTCCCCCTGCGAAACGTCCTGACATTATTTTAGTGAGATTTCCCTTTATTAATTTTCATATCTGCTTTCACCTAATTTTTTTAGCAGATGAAATCATGTATAAGCAAATGCAAAATTTGTCTCATGCTAAATTTTTCCTTTTTTCTTAAGATTTTATTTTTAAGAAATCTTTCCACCCAATGTGGGGATGGAATTTACAATCCCAAGATCAAGAGAACTGAGCCAGCCAGGTGCCCCTAAACTTGTTTCTTAATAAATCAATGGCACTGGAACAAATCCACATTTTAAAACATAACCATGATAGCAGAATTGGCTGTATAATGTTGGTTGAATCAAAATTTTATTGGTATGTACCAGAATATAACAAAAAAATCATTTATCTGAGATTCGGTTGTCTGATACACCCCAATTTCAAATAGGAATTAAATAAAAGTATATGATCCTATCAAGTACATATGGAAACTACAGGATAATGACATTTGAAGTAATTCTTAAGCCAATGTTGCTCAAACTTTAACTTGATCAGAATCGACTGCAGTATTTGTTAAAACTCAGATTGGTTCCAATCTCGGAATTTCTGTTTTAGTCTTTGTGTTTCTAAAGATTCTCAGGAGATACCTGCCGCAACTGGGAAGGGTGTGTGTGCATATTTTGGAAACCTTTTCATTACATCTTATCAACTGCTGCAGGAAGCAGTCGACCACACTGTGTCTCCGTACGTATGTAAAGGAGAACATCTGTTTTCATCATGGTTACCATCAAGAATGTAATTTTCTTATGAAAAAGATCCCCAAAACCTTCCTCTAACCTTTGCTCCAGTGTTAATAGCAAAACAAACAACAAAGAAAATATAAGCAACTTTACAGTTTAAGTTCATGCAGCATGTTTGGCATTTGGATTACTCCCCAACAAGTTATCTGTCATTCTCTGTTATACAGAAACCATGCATTTCTGGTGCAACTGACTTCCTCCAAGGATGAGCCTTGATTAGAATAAATCAGTTAGGTGAAATTCATTTCCTCTGAGCATCCATGGTTTATTCAGAGGAAAACTTCAATGATTTGGAAAGCAATGGTTTCATTCTTTTCTATAAAACTGAATGAAGAAACAGGTCATCCCAGAAGCTGCTGGCAGCCATTAATAATCAAAAGACAAGCGAGACAGAAGGCAAACCTAAAATTGCAGGAAACCAGAGCCAAGAAAATAACAGAAAACTAGAGCTGGATTTTTCACTGGACAGAACCTGAAGCCTACACTCCTACTAAAACTATCAACTACGTGAGTGGATTAGCCAATGTTAATTTTTAAGCCATTTGGAGTTGGGCTTCTCGTAACTTTAGAAATATAGAAACACACACACATACACACACACACAAGTCAAAAGAGAGAAAAACAGAAACAAAAAAACACCTACCTAAATATGTACAGATAGGGGAAGGAAAAGACAAGAACTAGTAATTAAATCAAGCAGCAAGCATATTGGGAGAATGGAAAGTCTCCATAGAAATCCTCTGATAAACATTCTATTTAAAGTGAGCTTTGGGGATGCCTGGGTGGCTCAGTCTGTAAAGTGGCTGGTCATGATCCTGGATCAGGATCCTGGGGTTCTGGGATCGAGCCCCGCATGTCGTTGGGCTCCCTGTTAAGTGGGTAGCCTGCTTCTCCCTCTTCCTCTCACCCTCCCTCTCTGGTTATGCTCTCTCACTTTCTCTCTCTCTCAAATAAATAAAATCTTAAAAAATAAATAAAGTGAAGTTTGGCTATGTATACATGCAAGCACCAAGATCTTATTAGTAAGTGTTCTGAAACAAAGTATCAATTTCAGATAGAACCCAGATAAATCAACAAAAGGGTGAAAAGATACAAAATATCCAGAACAATGACTTGTAGAAGTTATTTCCATGGTCCTGGAGTTAGACTAATTTATACAGAATATGAAGGTAGTCTCCACTCTAGAGTGTAGAGAGTCATTCTCAATAATTCTTTGATCAACATCATAAAATCCCAAGGAAAAGAAACATTCTACATATATTTACAAACAGATGTCTGGACTGAGTAGAATTTACCTATCAAAACAGAGTTTTGGGCAAAGAGTGAGTAGAACCAGTTAGGCAGCTTACTCCCAACCCACTTACAAAATTTCACCTTAACCAAACTTACTCCTATATGGATATGCTCTATATTTACCAACAAAAACTAGATAATTACCTTACTCTTACCCTAAAGGCCTCAATAGCTTCTTAGAACAAAGTATAAGATAGTTATGTTCAACAGATGGTTTAGGCTATTCAGGGAGGAGGGCAATCTGTGTCCTGCTGACCAGACAAGTCTCAAGGGCATTGCCATATTAGATGGGCTGAAATTTTGAGGTTACTCCTAAACAGTATTGGGCAAGGGGCCCTCCACTGGGGTATCTACTGGCAAAGGAAATCATAATAATATCCAGGGCAACCAGGGCAGCATTCATGTATATACAAGAAGGATAACAAATAGTTTCATAGAAACAAAGTGTTTCCTATTAACAAACGTGCAGAAGCTCTTTATGTGCCTCTCAGCAAGCAGGTTTCATATTTCACAGTGGGACAAGAAACCTAAGGGCTGAGTGTGTCCAAGGAAAGTAAGTCATCAAAAAAATAAAGCTGCAGGAAAATTACATGGCGTTTTAGAACTTATTTATTAATACAGTCTCCTAGAATACTTCCACAAAGCAGGTGAAATTGTGATCCCATTTACTCCTGTTTACCAAATAGTAATAATGTCAAACCACTGAGCTGAAGAAGAAAGAGGATCCCAGGGCACCTGGGTGGCTCAGTTGATTAAGAGTCAGACTTTGGATTTTGGCTCAGGGTCGTGTGATCCAGCTCTGAGCTGGGCTCTGTGCTGAGTTTGGAGCCTGTTTAAGATTCTTTCTCTCTCCCTTTACCCCTCTCAACCTCGGTTGCATTCTGAGGTTGAGAGGGAGGGAGGAAAGGGATACCTTAACAGCTTTTGCATATATCAATCTTGCTCTCTTTTATGTAATAAAAACTGCACTATTAGAAATCCCATCCATCAAAAATAATATACATCTGTACATTTGGGATGAAAAATACAGCACAGGGAATATACTCAATAATATTATAATAATTTTGTATGGTGACAAATGGTAGCTACATTTACCACGGTGAACATTTCATAATGTATATAATTGTTAAATCACTATGCTATTCACCTGAAACTAATATATGCCAACTATACCTCAATTAAATTTTTTTAAAAAAATGTACATTTCTACCTCTATAGTTATAGGTAAATATTAATGGACAAGAGGCCAGAGGTATGTTTTGATTTTCTGGATGTTGTCTTTTTTGTTTTATTTTGTTTTTCTTTTTTCTGGTTGCTTTAACCTTATTTTGGCATCAGCAATGTACTTTTTTAAAAGCCTTGTCTGAATGATAGGTTCACCTAAGAAAATCATAGAATACACTCTGAAAAGCAGAATGTGTTGCATAGTATTTTTGTGGTTTTGCTGCCTGCCACTGTCACTTCATTATTCAAACTGTATACCTGAATGTTATTCGGAGTATGAAATATTATTCAAAAATCAATTTAATGGGATATTAATCTATAAAGAATTTAAAACTTTCTGTCATGTTTATGATGAACTTTTAGGATTACATTTGCCTAAAATAATATAAAGAAAATATTTTTCTGGTGTTTAACAGAAAAGGATTATTATTTTTTTTTAATGAACATGGTTCAATTCCCAGTTCTACCATTACCAGTTATTACCATATTATATTTCCCTCAGGGCCAAGCAATACATTGGTTTTCTTCTACATAGGTGAGAAAGAAAACAAGTCTATGAAAATAAACTAAAAGCAATCATTCAGCTAATACCAGCTGGATGACCTTGGACAAATAACCCAATTCCACACTCTCAGGTACCAAAATTAGGGAGGAATCAATAAGTACCACATAGAGCTTTGCGAAGAGCACATTAAATAATGAATATAAAAATTTTACTAAATTACAAATATTCAGTTTTATAATATTTAAAAATTCTAGATTCAAGTAGCTCAGCTACTTACACCTATATGACCTTGCAAACTTGAGAAGCCATTTACTTTATTAAAGCCCAACTTCTGCACTTGTACATTGCAGAAAAAATAAATAATATTGACACCTATCCATGTATCTTATCTGTAAGATTCTAATAAAATAATATTCTCTAAAGAGCATTGTCAACTGTGAAATCTTATAAAATCTTTAAATAATAGGTGTTCTTGTCCCAATTACACTAACATAAATCCTTAAAACAGAGAGATTCTGAAGTTATACGTATTATAGTTTATATAATCAATGAAGATAGGGATTCTGACTGTTTTGTTTCTTGATGTATCTTGAACTCCTAGAACAATGCCTGATACACAGTGGGTGTTCTATAAATATTAACATAAATATATGGAAAAATATATTAGTCTATATGTTAGGAGTGACGGGTTAAGGAAATAGATAATGATTTGTGTGCTGAGAAATCAGCTGGCAGGGGCACCTGGGTGGCTCAGTGGGTTAAAGCCTCTGCCTTCGGCTCGGGTCATGTTCCCGGGGTCCTGGGATCAAGCCCCACATCGGGCTCTCTGCTCAGCAGGGAACCTGCTTCTCCCTCTCTCTCTCTGCCTGCCTCTCTGCCTACTTGTGATCTCTGTCTGTCAAATAAATAAATAAAATCTTTAAAAAAAAAAAAAAAGAAATCAGCTGGCAGTGAGAGTGAGGGTAAGGAAATCATTAGAGAGGAAGCAGTGCATTTTTATTCCATGATTCACATTGGAAGTGTGCCTGGGTGGCTCAGTCAGTTAAACTTTCCTCTCTTGATCTCAGCTCAGGTCTTGATTTCAGGGTTGTGAGTTCAAGCTCCATGTTGGGCTCCAAAAACAAAACAACAACAATAACAACAAACTGGAAAAAAATAGTCATATTATAATTTCCCTCAAGGCCAAGTAATACATTGGTTTTCTTCTACATAGGTGAGAAAGAAAACAAATCTATGAAAATAAACTAAAAGCAATCATTCAGCAGTCTAGGGATCTTTTCAAGAAATAAAATGTGATGTACTTCCTCATATTGTTACTCTTCTGTTCCTACATCCTATATCTCTATCTGCACGCACATCAATTTTAAAATTCCAATTAAATAGTTATTATTCATAATAGTGACTCTGGATTCTCAAGAAATGATAAGTTATATTCAGTGTTGTCCTTACTAATACAGAGAGGTATGTAATGTGTCTCATAAATACTTTTTCTTCATAAAAAGCATCACTACTTTTTAGAATTGTGGTATTTCTTTCCTCCAAACATTTTTTTAAAGATTTTATTTATTTATTTGACAGAGAGAGATCACAAGTAGGCAGAGAGGCAGGCAGAGAGACGAGGAAGCAGGCTCCCTGCTAAGCAGAGAGCCCGATGTGGGGCTCGATCCCAGGACCCTGGGATCACGACCTGAGCTGAAGGCAGAGGCTTTAACCCACGGAGCCACCCAGGTGCCCCATCCTCCAAACATTTTAAATAAGCATTTATTACATGTCATGAAATACAGATTATTCAAAGAAGAAATAAATATATCCCATACAATAATGGAGTTTATAATTCAGTGAAAGAGGAGAGTTTAAACTTCTTTTAACCAATCTATTTTCCTAGATCATTAATAATTATATATCAGGTTCACATCTTATAAAACTAAAACAACCAAATCATATGATATGCATCTGAGTCAATAATCTGGATTTTCCTTTCTGGGGAGCTTTACTATTTTTTGTTTGTTTTTGTTTGGTTTTGTGTATTTTCTCCATGTGTGAGTGTATTATTCAGAGTACTCATATTATCATGTATTATTTTCCAGCAGCTTCTATCTAAATATTCATCCACAGCTTATTATAATTATTATTTTACTTGTCCATATCCCCAACAACTGTAGTTTGAGTTTTTACTAAGATATGGATTATTGTTTGGCTTTGTTTCTCTAATATGTAACAGTACCTGGAATATTATATATACTAAATAAATGTGGAAAGAAGAAAGGCAGGAAGAAGGGAAGGGGATAAAAAGTCACGTGAATACAAGTCACAGTTAACTGCAAATGATCATGTGATCTGAACCTGGAGAATTTTTTTTTAAGATTTTATTTATTTATTTATAAAATAAAGAGAGAGAGAGAGAGTGCTAGTGCACAAGCAGAGGGAGAGCCAGAGGGAGAAGCAGGCTCCTCGCTGAACAAGGAGCCAAACAATGCGGGGCTTGATCCCAGGACCCTGGGATCAAGACCTGAGCCAAAGGCAGATGTTTAACTGACTAAGCCAGCTAGGTCCTCCAAAATGTGGAGAATTTTTAATAGAACTAAATAAATCATGCCACATAATGCTGGAGATTTAAGAACATAAAAAAGTAAAAGAAATAAAGCTATAGGGGTAAGTTTTATACCAGGAATTAGATCATGTCTATCTACATATCCTAGGAAACATTATATATTCCTTTTGCCATAGGAACCCCAGGGTGGCTCAGTCAGTTAAGTCTCAGACTCGATTTCAGCTCGGTCATGATCTCAGGGTTGTGAGATCAAGCTCTGTGTCAGGCTCTGGGCTGGGCATGGACCCTGCTTAAGATTCTTTCTCCCTTTCCCTCTGCCCCTCCCTCGGTCTCTAAAAAAAAAATAAAAGCACTCTCAGAGATATTTAAAATATGTGTGTGTGTGTACACATTCTTTTGCCACATAAAAAGAAGTCACAGCCTACTGTGCTGGATAGAGTCTAGTCTCACAATACAAGTCACCTTAAGCCATGAGAGGCTCAGGTTTCCACAGCCAGACTAAAGCAGAACATTGTGACAGTTACCTCAAAGACACAAGCAGGAGGAGGAGGAAGCCCTTAATCATCCTCTATTTATACCTTTTTTGCCTCAGCTACCTGGGCAATTGGCTTAACTCTCCATTTTTCCTAGAATGTGGAGAGTTGGCAGACCTACAAACGGAAATTTACCCAGTCTTAACCTAGGGTACTAGTTTCTTCATTATTAATCACCCCCACACTCTAAATGAACAATAAAAACAACTAGAAACTCACCAAGAAATGTTCTACCAGAATTACCTGCCTGCTGCTTCCAGACTTGAGAAACAGAAACTGAAAAGCGGTTTAAAGGAAACCAAAGCACAAATAGAAAGCTAACCTGGCGTAGTCCCACAGAGCAGGTTTTACTGGTGTAGCAGCAATCTCACTACCCCCCAGCTTGAGTGCTCTAGGATTCCACCCCAAGGGCACACCTCTGGGGATGTGGGATGGCCTCCCACCACCATTCTGTCCACAGTGGGCATTTCTCACTGGTATCTGTTAGGACAGCTGGAAAGATATTATCTTACCAAAATAAACTTTTTTTAATTGAAAGTTATGATTGCACCTCCAATACAACCCAGAATGTGGTGCGTCAGCTTTGCTGTACATTTTTTTCCTATTACTATTCCAGGAAAGATCTCTATCAGTGACTGCCTGCAGAGTAGAGGAAAAAATTCCCAATTGGAACATTGTAACTTATAGCCCAGAGGAGAGAAAAAGAAAAGAAAAAACATCAACAAAACCTGGGATCCCATGTCCTCCTTACCCTTAAGAAAGGAAAAGATTTATTTGCTTTTTGAAGTAGCTTATTTCACATATGCAAGAATATTTTTATAAGCCTACAAGAAAACAAAGTGCAATATCCAAGCAAATTTAAAATGTATTTTAAATGTATATTCAAATTATATTCCAAAAAAATTGCTTTACCTATATGACCTCTCCAGCCTTACAAACCACATGAGATTCATCCTCTGCATTGGTTTGTGTGAGGGACTGGGGGCTATGGGTGCCCCTACACTCTCTCCCTGCCCCACTCTTTTTCTTCCTAAAGACTTAGTTTAAGTGGCACCAACTCAGAGACACTTTCCCTGAACTTTCTTTCTTTCTTACTCTTTTTAAAGATTTTCATTTTTTCTTAATTTTATTTATTTATGTATTTATTTATTTTTAGAGTGAGAGAAAGAGAGAGAGGACAGAGGGAGAGGGAGAGAGAAACTCAGGCAGACTCTAAGCCAAGCACAGAGCCCAATCTGGGGCTTGATCTCATGACCCACGATATCATGACCTGAGCTGAAACCAAGAGTTGGATACGTAAGTGACTGAGCCACCCAGATGCCCTTAAAATTTCATTTTTAAATAAAGTATACCTCTAAAGCCAAATCAAACTTACAACCCTGAGATCAAGAGTCACATGCTCTACCAGCTGAGCCAGCAAGGTGCCCCTCTTTCCCTGAACTTTCTACTTGGAATATCTTTCTTCCCTACAGGGGTTCCTTGTCTTCTTTAATCAAAATTTTTATGAATTGCTAACTACTTTTCTATTCTTTTAAAATTTTTGTTATTTAACATACAGTGCAATATTGGTTTCAGAAATATAATTCAGTGTTTCATCACTTACAAACCAATGTTCATCATTGAATTGTTAACTACTTAGTCTATTACCTTGCTTTTATCTATTCCCCTCAGTAGACTTCATGTTCCCAAAGGTAAAGCACCTCCACTGTCTTGTTGACCATTGCATTCTCAACACCCAGCTCTCTGCTTGACATACATTAAGTACTCAGATATTTTGTGAATGAATGAATGAATGAATGAATTGGGCAAACTAGTATTAAACAATCATAGTTCATTTACTGGATATGTGTTTTATGTAGTCTGTCATCTTGAGAGTTATTTACTTTCTTAATGTCCTTTCATTTCCTTCCTTTGTAAAATAATGATAGTTCTAATCACATAGAGACATTGTGAGCATTAAATGAAATAACGGAGTAAAGTTTTAATCTAAACAATTTTCTTAAACTAGCCCATTTTTGGTTTGAGCTGTTCAGTTAATTTGCTTAGTTTCTGCTGTTGCTTTGTGAAGCCTTTAACAAATATATTAGATAAGCTCTATTTCTACTCTAGTTACAGGTCTGCATGCAGAGGTTCTTTATAAAACTAAAACAAATAACAAATCGAGGTCCATATCTTCGCTGACAGTAGCTCTAGATCTGCTTGAATATCCGAACTATTTGGAGGTGTGTATTGGGGGAGGGTGATATTTTTATGTTGGTTTTATGTTTGTTTGGGGGTTTTTTGTTTGTTGGTTTTGGTTTCACTTTGTTGTTTTGTTCTATTTTGGTGGTGTTTTGTTTTGTTTTGGATATGGGTGCTTTAATTAGTCTTGAAGAGGTTTCAATTTATTGTTCAGAATCAACTTTATACTTCTAACACAGTGGCTCTCAATCTGATGGTAACAACCCTCCCTTCTTGTTGTAATTGTTTTGTTACTCTCTCTATGATTTTGAAATAAAGTTCATAGATAATGTGACCTACTAATATGTATAATTTCAAAAAAGGAAAAGAGAAGGGAAGGAGTGAAGGAGAGAGAATAGGAAGGAAGGAAAGTCCTAACTGTAAAATTTTAGAGTCTAATAGGAAAATAAAATACTTTCTATTTCAGCATGTATGAACTCAGATGCTTGCACATACATGAGATGGTTAAGATATGATTTATGACAAGCAGAGTGAGGTGAACTCATTTTGTACAAATATAGGAAAATGAAAACAGGGCAATAAATATGGACAGTAGAACAAAAACCGGTGTTATGAAAAGATACGGCAGGCAGAATAATGCCCCTTCTTCCCCTCCCCCTCCCGAGGATGTCCCCATCCCAATTCTTGGAACATGTGAATATATATATTAAGCTACATGGCAAAGAGTTAATAGGATAGAATTAAGATTATTAACTGACTAACCTTAAAATAGAGAGATTATCCTGGATGGTCTGGGTACCACGAGAGACTTTAAAAGTGGAAGAGAGACTCAGTCAGAGGAAGAGATGGCAAGACAGAAGCAAGGCCAGAGTGGTGTGACATGAAAAGGACACCCTGTGCTCGCCTTTGCTAGCTGTGAAGGTGGAATGCTGGCATCCCCTAGAAGCTGGAGAAAAGAAAGGAAATGATTCACCCCATAGCCTCCAGAAGGGAACATTGTCCTGTCAAAACCTTGATTTTAGCCCAGTGGGAACATGTCAGTCTTCTAACCTATAGAACAGCAAGGTAAGAAGTTTGTGTTGTTTGAAGCCGCTAAGTTTGTGGTAATTTGTTACAACAGCAATAAAAAATTAATGCAATAAATAAACACACCAATCTTACTTATATGATAAGAGAAAGAGAGACATAACCTTAATTGAAATAAGGATGACAAGTCAGACAAATTACAAACTTTCATAGAGGAAAAAAAAAGGATATATGCTACCCTCACAAATGGCCTGAGCTCTATAAATATGGAGTCAAAATAAGTCCTTATTTTATGGCCTGGAATGAAAGAGAGACATATTATCACAGAAAATACATCCCAGGGGTGCCTGCGTAGCTCAGTCAGTTAAGTGTCTGCCTTTGGCTCAGGTCATGATCTCAGGAGCCTTGGACTGAGCCCGGCGTCCCGCTCCCAGCTTATCTCGGAGTCTGCTTCTCCCTCTCCTCCCCTCTCATGCTCTCCCTTGCCATCTCTCTCTCTCTCCTAAGTAATAAATAACATCTTAAAAAAAAAAAGAAAATATATGTTGTTTCCTGGTAGCCTGCTACCTGCCAAGACATGTTTTAGGCACTATACTTAGAACTTGATGTACATCTTTCTATTGGTTTTGTGAAGTGAAGGGTGCATCAAGAGGAAAGAAGCAAGCAAACAAACTTGCTTGCTCTATAGACCCTGGTAAGAGTCTATGGAGATGTACAGTTATCTCCAGGGGCAGAATGAAAATTTGAAAAACCTAAATGGCTAACCTAAAATTATATAAACAATTTCACTGTGCTTTTTCAAAACAGATTTCCTACTGATAGGTTACAAAATGAATTTAAAATATACAGGTTGGAAAGTGTTGTGAACTAAATTGTGTTCTCTCAGTTTTTTTGGTCTGCAGGTTCATGGACTTCATCAAATTTGGAAAGTTTTTGACCATTACTTCTTTGGCTACTTCTTCCTTCTCCCTTTGAAAACTCCAATTATCTGTAGACTAGCTCATATGAAATTGTCCCAGAGCCAACTGATACACCTTTCATTTTTTTTTAAAGTATTTTTTCTACTTATTTCATTTGAATAGTTTTTATGGCTGTATCTATAAATTCACTATATTTTTTTTTCCTGCAGTGCTTTGTATCCAGTTAATACCACTTAGTGTATTTTTTCAGCCTTGACATTGTATTTTTCATCTGCAGAAATTCTCTGGTTCTCTGTTATATCTTCCAACTTTCTTGCTATTATATTCAATCTCTCTTCTACCTACTTTAACGTATAGAATAGAGTTATAAGTATTTTAATGTCCTTGTCTGCTTTAATGTCCTTGTCAGCTCTCATCGATGGATTAGTTTTGATCACATGATTTTTCTCCTAACTATGGGATGTATTTTTCCTACTCTTTTTGCATAGAGTAATTTTTTATTAGCTATCAGGGAAGATGAATTTTATCTTGTGAAGTGGTGGATATTTTGCATTCTAAAAATATTTTTGAGCTTCTTCTGAGATAAAATTAATTCACTTAGAAACAGTTTGATCCTTTGGTGTCCTGCTTTTAAGATTTGTTATGCAAGACTTGAGCCATGTGTAGTCTAAATATTCCCAGTACCAAGACTAGACCCTATACCTGAGCCTTGTGAATTGTGCAGTTTTCCAGTGTGGCTGGTAGTAAGACACATTATTCCCAAGCCTTCATGAATGTTGGGTCCTGTTTTCTTTAATCATTTTGGGTGGTCTTCAATTACTATTGAGTGAGGTAGTTTTCTTAAATTCATGCCCTGACCAGTACTTTGATGAATATTAGAGGATGAGTCTCTATAGTTGTCCAGAGTTTTTATCTGTCTCTTTTCTGGTACTCTAGCTACCTTGTGAATTTTTTTTTTTTAAATAAGCTTTATCCCCAATGTGGGACTCAAACTCAACTCCAAGATGAAGAGTCCCCCAAGATCAAGCATGGTATGCTGTACCGACTGAGACAGTCAGACTCCCTTAGCTGCCCTGTGAAATTTAACTGCATTCTTCTCCTTGAATTCTTAGCTCAATCTCCTCAAATCAGGGAGTCCATTGACCTCTTACCTGCCTTATAATCTGGAAATTATTTCAAATTTGGAGCAATCATAACCCACCTCATTTTTTTCCTACCTGCCAGAAATCATTGTCCTTTGTTGTTTAAGGCCAATGTTTTAAAAACCATTCTTTTCTATATGTGTTGTTTTTTAGTTATTTCAGATAGAAGACTAAATCTTATTCTTGTTTTTCTATATTGATACAAATAAAATTGATGTGTCTCATAAATAATATATATATGGATTTTTAAATATTAGAATTTAAATTTGTGAGTCTACTCTGTCATCATTATTACTGATACACTTGGGTGTGTTTCTCCACCTTATTTTTGTTTTCCATTTCTGTTTCTTTTTAACACTTTCTTCTTTCAAAAAAAAGAAAAAAAACTAATCTTCCCTTTAAGACAAAAAATTAGCAATTCTTAAAATCTTTAATTTTCCTCTACAACAATGCCCATCATGTAATTTTTTTCTAGACTTCTAATTCTGGAGTATTGTAGATATATTTCTTCTTTTTATTTGGTCTTAAATAAACAGCTACAATAAAGTAAGCTATTTAATCACCTTTAATCAGATATCTTTTGCAGCATTCCTTGGATTTTTCTCTCCTTCTACTTTACCGAAAACTATTGTCCATATAAGTCTTTGCATGGCAATCCTCTCAAGACTTTCCATGCCAAAAAAAGAAAAAAAAGAAAAAAAAAGACTTTCCATGCCGGAGAATTTTTTTTTTTTAATTATGCTGACATATCTGAAAACAGTTTGGCTTGAAAATTCTATATCTTTCCTTTTATTGCTTATAAAAACATCCTTTTGTTATTTTCTTGCAGTTAGTGTTTTCTGTTGGTAAATCTGATTTTAGATACTGTGGTGGTGCTTTGCTCTGGAAATTTTTGTATATCTATGTGGTGTGAATTTGGCTGCTCTCTCTCTCTCCCTCTCTCAGACTTATTTATTTATTTGAGAGACAGCATGCACACAAATAGGGGAGGGGCAGAGGGAGAGGCAGAGAATCCCCAGCAGAATTCCAGCTAAGTGTGGACCCTAATATGGGGCTTCATCAAAAGATCCTAAGATCATGACATGAGTGGAAACCAAGAGCCTGATGCTCAACAGACTGGGCCACCCAAATGTCCCCGCCCCTCTCTTTTTTTTATCTTCTCCATATCCTCCCTAATTGTATCCTTTCTATTTTTTAAGTAATCGTTACACCCACATGGAACTCAAACTCACAACCCTGAGATCAAGAGTTGCTTGTTCTGCCAACGGAGCCAGCCCGGTGTCCCTCTTCCCTAATTCTAAATTCACAATCTGTTTTTCTTAATGTTTCTACCCTATGGATGTCTTCAATCCAGAATATTGCTCTGGAATGGCTATGCTCTTCAAATATCCTCTTGTACTGTGATCTCTTTTTCACTGGGGCTATTTCCCAAGCTTTGTTGCTCATTGGAACTACCTGTGGAACTTCTTAAAATGCCAAAGCCAGGTCTGACACCAAGTCAATCAGATCAGCATGTCTAGGAGTGGGAGCCACACATTAGTGTTTGTTTGTTTGTTTGTTTCTGTTTTAATATCTCTAGATGATTCTAATAGGCAAAAAAATTTGGGAACCACTGGTCTGAAAATATCAGCCATCCTGCCAGGTAAGGTTTATTTCCCAAAGTGTCAGCTTGATGAATCAGGGAGTGCAGGTGGGAGGTTAATGACTAAAATGAAGAACTCCAAACACCAGAATCACTCTTCACCCCCAAAATATCTCAGGTCACAGAGTCTGCTCCCTCTCCTTCTTCTCCTCCCCCCACCCTGATCTCAAATAAATGAATAAATAAAGTCTTTTTAAAAATTCAATAAATACATGCTGTGTTTATGTAAATAAGCAAAATAAATAAGGCTTTATCTTATTCACATAACTGAGCTACTCAAATCCCAAGAAAAGCATGATGGGTTACAGAGAGCATGAAAAAGAGAGACAAACAAGAATGAGCAAAGGTGTGTTCCCTAATTAACTGACTTTGAATATCTTACAAAACTTAGGAAAAATAGAGATTTCATGGGGAAAGAAAAAAAATTAAACTCATTATTGAATCATTATTTGCAAGAGCCAAGATACGAAAACAACCTAATGTTTGTCTATGGATATAACCTAGTGTTTGTCTATGGATGAAGAGGCATAGATGTGCCATATATACATATATGGCATATATATATATATACACACATACATATATGTAAATATATATATATAAATGAATACTATTCAGCCATCAGAAAGAAGAAAATCCTGCCATTTGCAACAACATGGATGGAATTATTTTTTTAAGATTTTATTTATTTGACAGAGACACAGTAAAAGAGGGAACATAAGCAGGGAGAGTGGGAGTGGGAGAAACAGGCTCCCTGCTGAGCAGAGAGCCCAACGTGGGGCTCTATCCCAGGACCCTGGGATCATGACCAGAGCCAAAGGCAGACACTTAACCACTGAGCCACCCAGGCGCCCCAATATGGATGGAATTTGAGGACATTATGCTAAGTGAGATAAGTCAGAGAGAGAAAAATGCTGTATTATATCACTTATATGTGGAATCTTAGAAAGCCTAAATTATAGAAACAGAAAGTAGGGTGGTAGTTATGAGGGGCTAGGGAGTGGGGAAATGGGGGAAATACTGGCCAAAGTTGAAAAAACAAACAAGCAAGCAAAAATAATAAGAGAAGAAGGAACTAAAAGACATGTTTGTAAAATTAAAGTCACCGTGTGAAAGTTATTGCAACAGAACTAAGGGTTGTAATATGGAAATGGTCACTGAACTCAGAAAGAAAAAAATCTTTTAGAGAAGTCAAACTATGATAAAACCCAAAATGAAGACACATGTATTTATGATGAGAAAACCCAAAATGAAGACACATGTATTTATGTTTTTCATATCATATTTCATATGAGTTTTTCATATCATATTTCCTTTTTTTTTTCTTTTTTTTTTTTTTGACAGAGAGTGAGCAGAGGGGGTGGGGGAGGGGTAGAGGCAGGTAATCTTAAACAGGAGCCCTATGCAGGACTCATTCCTACCACCCTGAGATCATGACCTGAGCTGAAATCAAGAGTCAGTTGCTTAACTGACTGAGCCACGAGGTGTCCCATATCATAGTTTCAATTAGCAAATTTGTTTAATACATTTGGGTATAGAACAAACAAATATAGGCTTTTAGTGGTATCAGAGTAAAAGTACCTGGGAGGAAAAAAAATCTACCTGTGCTCTCAAACTTAACATAGAGAAACTCTAAATTATAGCAACAGATGAGAATTAAATATAGAATATTCAAGAAATTGTCTCAGTGTTGTAGACAATGGGGCAGTTGTAGCACTTTCAGTTGGCAAGGCTATCAAAATGACAAAGCAGGGGCACCTGGGTGGCTCGGTGGGTTGAGGCCTCTGCCTTCAGCTCGGGTTGTGGTCCCCGGGGTCCTGGAATTGAGCCCTGCATCCAGCTCTCTGCTCCGGGCAGGGGAAGGGGGAAGCTGCTTCCTCCCCCAAACCTGCCTCTCTGCCTACTTGTGATCTCTGTCTGTCAAATAAATAAATAAAATCTTAAAAAAAAATGACAAAGCAATTTGTCAGTAGCTCCTTCTACTCACCTTCCTTTCCTTGGAATCCTTCTAACTTCCAGGTTCTCTGCCTTCTTAGGGCCCTATCTCTTTCCCCCAGAGCCTGCCATTGGATAATAAAGGATAATCCCCACTAAAATGCCACTTGACAATAGATTAATGTGCTTTGCATTTAAACAGAAAACACTTGTACAAATCCTTCTAGATAGCTAGACAAAGGCAGCTAGCACTGGGTGTTCAGAGAAAGGATGGAAGAGTTAGAGATGCCAAGGATACTTTCCCGGGCCCAGAGAGGCACGTCTTGGTTTATTTGTTTTATTTGTTTGTTTGTTGGCTTATCTGTTTGTTTTGCATGTATTCTGTAAAGAAGCATACATATGCCCTGATCTCCCAAAGGAATATTTTCTATCCTATTTTCTATCCTCATAATCTAAAGGAAATTTAGGAGATTTGTATTAAAACTAATATGCATCATCCTTCATCTCCATTCTTACCATTATGGAATTATATGTAGTGGAGAGAATTTTGAGATCATGTATGGTTCTCCAGGCAATAGAAAGAAGGGGTAAAAGGCTAAGAGAGAGAGAGAGAGAGAGGGAGATGAGATTAATGGATTAATGGATTAATCTGCATGGTGAGAATATACATTTTCCAGGCTCATAGTACTTTGGAAACTTAATGATTTTGAAGATTAAGGTAACAAAGTGTAGAAAAAGGAAAGTAATTGAGAAGTGGGTGTGTGGGGGGAAGAAGAGCATAGAGAAAAGCAAACAGAATGGAATAACAGAATGTATAATAATAACGTTTATGTTTTTTAATAATTTATAGAAGATCTTGATAAATTATGAACTGTTTCTTCTGCTGCATTCTCTTCTCAAGTACTTTGTGCCTCTTACCTATTCATTGGAGCAGATCACTTTGTTCTCATCATATGAGTCATTGAGTGTGAAATTATTTGAGCAGGTAAGACTTTCTGAAAAAAGTTATATTGTTTATTCATAGATCCTGTCACACACACAATGTATACACAAAACTCTGATAATATTCTATATCACATTTTTCAAAAATGATTAAAGTATTTTATAAATACTAATTAAATATCATAGAAGCTCCTATTAGCAATAGGGCTTCTATTGTATATAGACACTGACAGTTATAACCTCTAAATATCTGTTCTATAGTTCTCACAAATGCATTATAAACCTCCTCGATCACATATTTGATCAAAATATGTATTTACATAATTATTTAATGTTGTTTTGAATCAAAGTATCATTTCAAAGAGATATTTGTGAATTTATAATCCCATATGTTTTTCTGAAATACTGCTCTCAAATGCAATTTAGGTGTTGTTGTTTTTTTCTTCTGCCTATAATATTGTTTCAATCTTCTTTGTTTTTCCAAGACACTGTTTCTGACTCTTCCTTTCCCCTGCTTCCTTTCCAATATTTATTTCCTCTCCTTGATGTAATGTGCCATCTTTTAGTTATTTTGTATCCAGTCCATCTGTAAAAATTTTATTTCTTTTTCTTCCATTCTCTTAATCTAATACCTTATCCTCTCTGGCTCATCTATGTTTTGCTCTTTCAGTATTAGGGGATTCCTACTATTTGCAAATAATATTAGAAGCTCATGCTTGGTTGTATTAAGCCAGAACCAATACACAGAGGAGCAAGGGCCAGGGAAAGAGAAAACAGAGTAATAAGTTATCAATATTTGTGCTAAGACTTCCAGCCCTAAACTTGTTTGAAACTTTCATTCATTATATTTTGTAATTCTCTACTTTGCTAATTGCTCAAAAAAATGTTTTTAAGGGAGAACATCACCTGTGTTAAGTAGTTGATAAAGTGATGATACACATATTACAGTTTCCCTTCTTAGAATTTCAGTATTTGAAGAGCATCAGGATGTCTCCCATTATTGTTGTATATCTTATGGATTCACAAGTGTAGGTTATTTAGTCCTCCTGTAAATGTGCTCAAAATCAGTTTATATATCTGAGAATATATATATATATTCCTCTCCTGCAAACTGTTCTCTCAGCATTACCTACATTTCCAGCCAAATTGTGTGGCTTGTAGGGCTTTAAGGGTTGTACCGTATAACAGATCTCCTTGATTAGAACCAATCTCACTTAGCCAGAGGATTCTCTGTGTGTTTCCTAGGGCTACTATAAGAAAGTACCACAAACTCTGGGCTTAAAACAACAGAAATGTTCTGAAGATTTAAAGTCTGAAATCAAGATGTCGGCAAGGCTGACGTGTCTAAAGGCTCTAGGGTAGGATCCTTCCTTGCCTCTTTTCTAGATTCTGGTGGTAGCTGGCAATCTTTGACATTCCTTTATTTATGGCAGAATAGCTCCAATCTAGACAAAACATAAGAGACTCTTGACCACAGGAAACAAACTGAGGGCTGCTGGAGGGGAGGAGGATGAAGAGATGGGATAACTGGGTGATGGACATGAAGGAGGACAGGTGATGTAATGAGAACTGGGTGTTATATACAACTGATGGATCATGGAACTCTCCCTCTGAAACTAATAATACACTATACGTTAATCAATTGTATTCAAATTTAAAAAAAAAATAGCTCCAGTCTCTGACTGCATTCACATGGCCTTCTTACAGTGTGTGTCTCTTTCTGTTTTCTCTTCTTGCAAGGACCATCAACCATTGGATTTGGGTCCTCTTGAATCTAGTATGATCTCATCTTAACTTGATTACATCTGCAAAGATCCTATTTCCAAGTAAGGTTACATTCATAGCTGCCAGGATTAGGACTTTGTTGACACAATTCTGCCCATAAAGAGATACCCTCTCAATTTTTCCCATCTGAAACCACAGTGATGAATGATCAAATATGATGTTATATATACTGTAGATGCTTAATTCACATTATTTGATTTTGACTTCTGCACTTATAAGGCTTTCTACTCTCAGTTACTTTGGTGGTAACAGTAAAAAATAAGAAAAGCAACAAGAAAGGACTTTCTGCTTTCACTGCAAAAAACAGGTTGAAATACAAGTTTTAATAATGATGTGTTACTCAATATTTTATATGCTTTGCAAATCATATTTTTGAATTTATTTTTTAAAATATTCTTAGAAACACAAATATCCAGATAGAGTAAATTGAACCAAGCTGAAAGATCCAAGAATAAGTTGAGATACTGCCTTTCTATGAAAGAAAACTAAGATTGCTTTAAAACAAAGTGACGTAACTCAGGCTTTGCTTGAATGGAGAGCAGATGTAGATCAGAATATTCAATAACCGCTGAGCAGAAAGAGTAAAACTCTGGGTTCGTTCTTTCTTTCTTTCCTTTTTTTCAGTTAATTAGACTAATTAAAATTAGAACTTCCACCATTAAAATTACCTGCAGCTGTACGGTTCTTGCTGCTATTGTTGGTGTTCACTGAAAACACTCCAACTGAGGGCACCAAGAATTGCTTGTGATCTACCCACCCACACAGTCTTGTCACTTTGGAAAGACTGTAGACAGCATAACTAATAAAATTATTGTGAATAATAGCATGTTTGAAGAGAGTGTATTAACCCTGTTGTAAAGTGTTGATTGTGCTCCATAGTAAAGGAAATGAAAGAACAAAGATAAAGTGTTTTTAATTCTTACCCTGTTTGCTCTTGCTTGTTTTATTTCATTTCAATTTACACCTATATTCAAGAACACTAAAAATGTATCACCCAGCCTCAGAAGCAGTTTTATTTTTTTCTACAGACTTTTGTAACAATTTGATGCTTTAAAGAATAGATATGTAAGCTAACTTAGAAAGGATGAATAAGAAATATCCAATCTCAACTGTGAACTCAATTTGCTATGTTTACTATAATAAAAAGAGAAGAAAGATGAGGGAGAGATAGAAAAAAAAGAGAGAATGGAGAGAGAAAGAGAGAGAAAGAAACAAGTTATTTTGTTTTATTTTTTTTGTTGTTACCTTCCAAGATTTCTTTTTACTGAGTCCTAAGAATAACAAGTTGTAATGCTGATTGTAAACTTTTGGGCAATACAGCAATAAGCAAACAGTCAATATTTCTGAAACCTCAAATTTGACATTACAAATTTCTAATGTTTTGCTGATCCTCATTAAAGACTATTAATGTAAATAACATGCACACAAATATGAATATTTATCCAAACTAACATCCTTATACATAAGGGGCAAGCTCTTTGGAAGGTGAATAGTTTGAGAAGCAGAAGTAATGAAAATTATTTGGATATTGGGGTTCTTTAATCAGAAATAAGAAAGCAAATTATTAAAATTTTAGTTTCAGATTATAGAGTTCATTAAGTTTACAACACTAATGTTACCTTTCTTATATCATTTCCATAAAAACATGATATGCATGAAAATAAGTAATATTTACATGTTTATTGGCTCTATATCCATTGTGGCATAACAAGTGTTCAGAGTAGAACTCATGAGTATTGATGTATAAACATAAATTGGATTCTAGGTAAATGAGAAAAATATTCAAAGTTTTAAGATTTTTTTATTTTTTTTAAAGATTTTATTTATTTATTTAATAGTGAGAGTCACAGCTAAAGAGAGAACACAAGCTGGGGGAGTGGGAGAGGGAGAAGCAGTCTCCCCGCTGAGTGGGGAGCCTGATGCAGGGCTGGATCCCAAGATCCTGGGATCATGACCTGAGCCAAAGGCAGACGTTTAATGAATGAGCCACCCAGGCACCCTAATTTAAAGATTTTTTAAACAAAAAAAATTGATGGGGGCACCTGGGTGGATCAGTTGGTTGAGCATCTGCCTTCTGCTCAGGTCATGATCCCAGGATGCTGGGATGGAGCTCTGCATTAGGCTTCTGCTCAACAGGAGTCTGCTTCTCCCTCTCCTCCCCACATAATCTCTCTCTCACTATCTCTATCTGTCTGTCTCTCTCAAATAAACAAATAAAATCTTTAAAAAAAAATTATGACAGGATGAAGCTCCAGTTTTGAGGAGCAATTGATGGACATTTCATACATTATTTATTAGATATAAATCAACATTTAAAAATCAGATAAAATTATCTTTTTATTGTTAATGAACATCATTTGAAATCATCTTTGCATAGTGATCCAAAAATTATAAAAACCACTTACCTTCTCTGAATTACTTCCTTTGAGAACAGAGTTCCTATAATTGCTTTCTCATCTCTCTCTCTCTCTCTTTTGAGATGTATCTGTAAAGACATTTGGCATCTCATCAGCAAAAACAGCAGCTGGAGAAAGGCCTTGCTACGTGCTCAGTCAAGAGAATGGCAAGTTTAGGTGGGGTTTTAATAGACATCAAGGATTTACTGAAATAACATAGATTACATGCTTTCATTCTATCTATTATTTGTATCTTTCTCTTTTAATGGAAATGAAAACAATTATAGAGCAGAAGAAATAAAGCTTTTCTTTAAGAGTACTGTATGCTAGTTGAGGAAGAGGTATAAAGTGACAAATAAATGCATAAGGTAGGTATTTACACACCACATGATACTAGTTAAACTTAATTTCTGTGTTCAAATCTTGTAGGAAACATTTGTGAAAGTCCACCCAAGCCAACAAATCAATAACATCCAATGTAAGTGGAAGGCGTTTTTATTATCTTTTTTAAAAATTCCAATTAACAGTTTCCTGGAATGGCTAGCAATTATCTGGTATTTTTACATTTCTAATATTGTTACTAAATTGTCTCTTTCATAAATTCCACACAATTTGGACTTTAAAAAAATACAAATTAGACAACTGTTCCCTGATTCTAACCTTGAAGATTTCCTTCATGGTGCACAGTTAGTTCTTCAATGTGGCAAGCCCCACTCTGTGTGCTGCAGTCCTACATCAAACATAAGCAACAATTCGACAAATTGAGAAGCAAATCTTGCTCTAAAAAGGAAAATCATACTTGATAGAGCTCTGGTAAATATATGGGATGTGGACATTATAGAACAGTTAAATTACTCTGGTTTGATTCATGCTTAACTGAAGAATCATAGAAATATAGAGATGGAGGTAGTCTCGTCCATCAAATTAAACATTCATTTTAACTTTTCATTTTAAAATTAAGTCATATTTCTTGCGGTAATTTTAGAAACAAGTTTCATTTGAGCACCATATGTTGAACTCTTGTGTTTATTTCTACTACCTCTTGAAATGAAAGTAATACGAATAGAAAAATAAACCTGCAAGGACAAAGAGAATTTGAGAGAAGACAATAGCAGGCAAGAGATGTGAACAAAGTTTTAGAACACGAAAGCAGATGGAGAGTAAGCAAATTGGCAGAGAGATGAAGATGTAATCCAAGACCTACAGAGGAGAATACTAAAATATTAGCAGCCTCAGCCCTCAGAATCCCAAAAAGCCCTGGACCACAGTGGCTCCCAGTACTGGTCCAGGCAGAGATGTGCCCTGGAGCCCATGGGTCCTGACATCAGTTTCTCCCACTTCCACAGAAGGCCCCAGGTTTAATCAGGGACATGGAAGCACAGCACTGAAAAAAGAATTAGAGTAAGAGAAAGACTAAACGTTGAATAGTTTTAACTCCTTTCCCACCAACCACCAACTCTCTTCTTTGCCAATCTCCAAGAATATCAGCAATGAGTTATGGATCGGAACACATTTGAGGAAAGCCACCAACGTTTAACACAGGAAACAAAACAAAATTTGATAATTTACTCTCTCTTCGGTGGTTTATATAGGAATACTTATTTTTCTCACGCCCTCTTAAGTCTTGGATATTTATAATCAGTTAAAATAAAATAATCTCATAATAAATTAGTAAATAAGTAGATAGATAGATGACAGATAGATAGATAGTTGGATAGATAGTGGC
This sequence comes from Taxidea taxus jeffersonii, assembly GCA_003697995.1. Taxonomy (NCBI): domain Eukaryota; kingdom Metazoa; phylum Chordata; class Mammalia; order Carnivora; family Mustelidae; genus Taxidea; species Taxidea taxus. Next base: position 100,640 of record ML110859.1, read on the forward strand.
AGAGTGCTTGTATAAATTGCCCAAGGTCTAATAAGTAATACAGTGGTAGTTTCAGGTGGGATCTGAACCTAGCTTGTTAGCTTCCAGAGTTTATACTTTAAGCAACTTACATTCTTTAAAATATGAATTGTGTATTTTACTCTTCAATTTACAGTTTGTTCTCTGGACTCTGATATTGATAAATATGTTGGTTTATTGCAGTTTAGATAACTAATTTTTGATATTTAAATTTGTCCATCTCTTTTTAATTGCTAACAGTTGATTTCATTCTTTTTTCTCATCTTTTAACAAAGCAAACTTTCCACAACAGGACTATATCAAATACTCTCCCTGAAGAGGGAGGGGACCCGAGAGGGTTGCCCTAACTTTTAGTTTTGTTGATGTTTCCTTTGCTGTGCAGAAGATTTTTATCTTGATGAAGTCTCAATAGTTTATTTTTCTTTTTGTTTCCCTTGCCTTCAGAAATGTGTCTAGTAAGACGTTGTTGCTGTGGCCAAGGTCAAAGACATTGCTGCCTCTGTTCTCCTCTAGGATTTTGATGGTCTCACATTTAGGTCAACTTCTATCCATTTTGAGTTCCTTTCTGTGTATGATGTAAGAAAGTGGCCCAGTTCCATTCTTCTGCATGTTGCTGCCCAGTTTTCCCAACACAATTTGTTGAAGAGACTGTCTTTCTCTTATTGGATATTTTTACCTGCTTTGTTGAAGATTAGTTGACCACAGAGTGGAACCATTTCTGGGTTCTCTATTCTATTCCATTGACCTATGTGTCTGTTTTTGTGCCAGTACCATACTGTCTGGATGATTATAGCTTTGTGACACAGCTTGGAGTCTGGAATGGTGATGCCTCCAGCTTTGGTTTTCTTTTTCAGGGTATTTTCTGGTTCCAACAAATTTTAGAATTTTTGTTCCAGCTCTGTGAAAATATGCTGGAGGATTTTGAAAGGGATTTCATTCAATGTGTAGATTATTTGGGTAATATATACATTTTAATAATATTTGTTCTTCTAATCCATGAGCATAGACTATTTTTCCATTTCTTTGTGTCTTCCTCAGTTTCTTTCATAATTGTTCTTTAGTTTTCAGAGTACAGATCTTTTACCTTTTAAAAAAAAAAAGATTTTATGTATTTATTTGACAGAGACCACTAGCAGGCAAAGAGGCAGGCAAAGGTGGGGGGCAAGCAGGCCCACTGCTGAGCAGAGAATCCAATGCGGGGCTCAATCCCAGGACCCTGAGATCATGACCTGAGCTAAAGGCAGAGGCTTAACCCACTGAGACACCCAGGCACCCCTCTTTTACCTTGTTAATTGGGTTTATTCCCAGGTATCTTATGGGTTTTGGTACGATTGCAAATGGGATCAATTCCTTGACCTCTCTTTCTGATGCTCTGTTATTGGTGTATAGAAATGCAACAGAATTATGCCCATTGATTTTATATATATTTTATATATACTTTACTAAATTCCTATATTAGTACTAGCAAGTTTTTGGTGGAGTTTTTCCAGTTTTCTACATAGAGTCTCATATATTCTGTGAAGAGTGAAAATTCTATCTCTTCCTTGTTGAGTTGGATGCTTTTTATTTCTTTTTGTTGTTTGATTGCTGAGGATAGGAATTCCAGTGCTATGTTGAACAACAGTGGTGAGAGTGGAAATCATTATTGTGTTCCTGATCTTAGGGGAAAAGCTCTCAGTATTTCCCCACTGAGGATGATATTAGCTATGGGTCTTTCATATATGGCCTTTATGCTGTTAAGGTATATTCCTGCTATCCCTACTTTCTTGAAGGTTTTTATTAGGAAAGGATAGTGTATTTTATCAAATGCTTTTTCTGCATCTATTGAGAGGATCATGTGGCTCTTATCCTTTATTTTATTAATGTGATGTATCACGTTGATTGATTTGTGGGTACTGAGCCACCCTTGCAGCCCAGGAATAAGTCCTTGAGAATTTTTGCATCCATGTCTATCAGGAATATTGGTCTGTAATTCTCCTTTTTTAGTGGGGTCTTTTTCTGGTTTTGGGATCAAGGTAATTCTGACCTCATAGAATGAGTTTGAAAGTTTTCCTTCCATTTTTATTTTTTGGAACACTTTCAGAAGAATAGGTACTAATTCTTCTTAAATGTTTGGTATAATTCCTTGGGCAGCCATCAGCCCTGGACTCTTGTTTGTGGGAGATTTTTGATAATTGATTCAATGTCTTTGCTGGATATAGGTTTATTCTTCCTGTCTCAGTTTTGGTAGTTCATATATTTCTAGGAAGGCATCCGTTTCTTCCAGATTGTCTAATTTGTTGGCATATAGCAGCTCATAATATATTCTTTTTTGTTGTTGTTGAGAATTCATATCTTGATCCTAATAGTCTTATTTTTCTTATTTATTTATTTTTATTATGTTCAGTTATTGAGCATATAGTACTTCATTAGTTTTTGATGTAGTGTTCAACAACACTCATAATATGTTCTTATTTGTATTTCTTCGGTGTTGGTCATGATCTCTCGTCTTTCATTCATAATTTTATCTACTTGGGTCTTTTTTCTTTTTGAAAAGTCTGGCCAGGGGTTTATCAGTTTTGTTAATTCTTTCAAAGAAACAGCTCTTTGTTTCATTGATCTGTTCTATTGTTCTTTTGGTTTCTATTTCATTGATTTCTACTCTAATCTTTATGATTTCCCTTCTCCTGCTGGATTTATGCTTTATTTGCTGTTATTTTTCCAGCTCCTTTAGGTACAAGGTTAGGTTGTATATTTGAAACTTTTCTTGCTTCTTGAGGAAGGCCTGTATGGCTATATACTTCCCTCTTAGGACCACCTTTGCTGCATCCCAAAGGTTTTAGACTGTTGTGTTCTCATTTTCATTTGCTTCTATGCATTTTTTAAAATTCTTCTTTAATTTCCTGGTTAACCCATTCATTCTTTAGTAGGATGTTCTTTAACCTACATGTATTTGTGGTCCTTCCAAACTTTTTCTTGTAGTTGACTTCAAGTTTCATAACCCTGTGGTCTGAAAATATGAATGGTATGAACTCAGTCTTTTTGTACTGGTTGAGGTCTGATTTGTGACCCATTATGTGATCTATTCTCTTCCACGTGCACTCAAAAAGAATCAAATGCTCTGAATATATCTGTTAAGTCCATCTGGTCTAGTGAGTCATTTAGAGCTCTTGTTTTCTTGTTGATCTCCTGCTTAGATGATCTGTCCATTGCTGTGAGTGGAGTGTTAAAATCCCCTACTATTATTGTATTAATCAATGAGTTTCTTTAAATTTGTTATTGTTTTATGTATTTGGCTTCTCCTAAGTTGGGAGCATAAATATTTACAGTTATTTGATCTTCTTGTATGATACAGTGTCCTTCTTCATCTCTTTTTTACAGTCTTTGTTTTAAAATCTAGTTTATCTGATGTAAGTATGGCTACTCCAGCTTTCTTTTGATGTTCAGTAGCATGATAAATGGTTCTTTATCCCTTCACTTTCACTCTGGAGTGTCTTTAGTTCTAAAAGGAGTCTCTTCAAAAAAAAAAAAAAAAGGAGTCTCTTGTAAGCAGCATATTGATGGGTCTTAGGTTTTTTTAATCCATTCTGATACCGTGTCTTTTGATTGGAGCATTTAATCCATTTGCATTCAGAGTAATTACATATGAATTTTGTGTCATTGTATTACCTCTAAAATTGCTGTTCCTGTAGATTGTCTCTGTTCCTTTGTAGTCTTTGTTACTTTTGGTATTGCTTTCCTTCTTTTTTTTTTTTTTTTAAGATTTTATTTATTTGACAGACAAAGATCACAAGTAGGTAAAGAAGCAGGTAGAGAGAGAGGAGGAAGCAGGCTCCCCACTGAGCAGAGAGCCCGATGCGGGGCTTGATCCCAGGACCCTGGGATCACGACCTGAGCTGAAGGCAGAGGCTTTAACCCACTGAGCCACCCAGGCGCCCCTCTCTTTCCTTCTTGAAGAACTCCCTTTACTATTCCTTTTTCTTACAGAGCTGCTTTAGTGTTCACAAACACCTTTAGTTTTTGTCTTGGAAACTCTTTATCTTTCCTTCTATTCTGCATGACAGTCTTGCTGGATAAAGTATTCTTGGCTGCATATTTTTCCCATTTAACACGTTGAAGATATCATGCCACTCTTTCCCAGCCTGCCAGGTCTCTGTGAACCGGTCAGTTGTTAGCCTTATATTTCTACCCTTGTTGTTTAAGGAACTTTTTTCCCTAGCTGCTTTCAGAATTCTCTCTTTATGTTTGAATTTTGCAACTATATCGTAACATATTGTGGTACTGACCTATTTTTATTGATTTTGAGGAAGGTTCTTTGTGACTCTTGGATTGACTGCCTCTTTTCTTCCCCAGATTAGGGAAATTTTGAGCTATAATTTGTGCAAATAAACCTTCTGTCCCTTTTTCCTACTCCTCTTTTTCTGGGACTCCTATGACATGGTTATTATTTCAGTTTATGGAATCGCTGAGTTCCTTACATCTATGTTCATGTTCTATTAGTTTTCTTTTCCTCTTATTTTCAGCTTCATTGTTTTCCATAATTTTCTTTTCTATATCACCTGTTCTCTTCTCTGCTCCTCATTGTGACTGTAGCCAGCCTGTCTGCATCTCCGTTACAGCATTTTTTTATTTCAGCCTGAATAATTTTTAGATCTTTTACCTCTGCAAGGTCAGGGTTTCTCTATTGTCTTCTATTCTTTTTTCAAGTCCAAATAGTAGTCTTAAGACTGTTGATCTAAATTCTTGTTCAGATATATTGCTTATATATGTTTTCAGCAAGTTCCTAGCTGTGATATCTTCCTACCCTTCCTTATGGGGAGAATTCTCTATCTTGCCATTTTGGCTAAGTTTCTATTTTTTGCATGTTGTGAAAGCTTGTTATATTTCCGGTACCTCAGAATAATACTATATTAAAAAGAGATCCTGCACTGTCCAGGGCCTAGCAGTTCAGGAAGGTTTCTGGTATAAGTTCTGTGTACTCTGCTGTTGCATTTTGGCTGCTCTATTATTATATTTAAGAAAGTTTGTATTTTCAAATAATGAGAGTCACAAAAAGGTTCAAAAGTAGTACACAGTGATTCCATGTCTCATTCACCTAATTTCCTCAATGGTTACATCTTACAAAACTATACTACAATATGAACCAGGAAACTGACATTGGTACATTGTTTGGATATACTTTTTTCTCACTTTATGATGCATATAGATTCATGTAACCACAACTGTAATCAAGATATAAAATTATTTCATCACCTCCAAGATCTCCTCTTGGCTACCCTTTTATAGTTAACATTTACCCTGTATTCCTCACTATCTCTAACCTTAAAAAGGACTGAATCTACTTTCCATTTCTATAATTTTTCATTTGCAAATATTATATAAATGGAATCATAGAATTTGTAACCTTTGGATTTGGCTCTTTAAACTCAGCATAATACTCTTGAGATCTATCCAGATTTTCACATATAGTAATAAATCATGCCTTTTTATTGCCGAGTAATATTCTACAGAATAGATATATTTTTGAAAGGCATTCAACTATTGGGGGACATTTTAGTTTTTCCCAGTTTGAGGTTATTACAAATAAAACTGCTATAAACAATCATGGACAAGTTTTGTGTGCACATAATTTTTCATTTCTCTGTGATAAATGCTCAGGAGTGTAATTGCTGGAATGTATGGTAAATATAAGTAGTTTTTTGGGGGGGGGAGACAGTTATCAATTTTGCTATTCTTTTTTTATAGATTTTATTTTATTTTTTAAAAAGATTTTATTTATTTATTTGAGAGAGATCACAAGTAGGCAGAGAGGCAGGCAGAGAGACAGGGGTAGACAGGCTCCCTGCTGAGCAGAAAGCCCAATGGGGGGCTTGATCCCAGCACCCCAGGATCATGACCTGAGCCAAAGGCAGAGGCTTTAACCCACTGAGCCTCCCAGGCACCCCCTCCTTTTTTTTTTTAGATTTTAAATTCCAGTATAGTTAATATACAGTGTTATATTAATTTCAGTACAATATAGTAATTCAACAATTTCCTACATCACCTAGTGTTCATTAAATGTATGTAGTTTTAAAGAAGCTGTCCTAGTATTCTCAAGAGAAGCTTTAACATTTTACATCCCCAACAAGCATGAGAAATTGAGTTTCTCTATAACCTCATCAACCTCATCAGCATTTGATATTGTCACTATTATTTTTTTTCTTTTAGCTATTCTAATCAATGTATGTGAAGTGATCATTAGGTCTTAATTTCCATTTCACTAGTAGCTAGTGATGCTGAACATCTGTATATTTTCTCCAGCAAAATGTTTCTTCATGTATTTTGTCCATTTTCTAATTGTATTATTTTTTATTTGTTTCTTTTTTTTAATGGTGAGTTAGGATAATTATTTGTATACTC